>JAVQKC010069011.1:0-12061 GCA_036025475.1 Philypnodon macrostomus
GTATTTAGCATGGTAACAACATAGTAACGTATTTAGCATGGTAACAACATAGTAACGTATTTAGCATGGTAACAACATAGTAACGTATTTAGCATGGTAACAACATAGTAAGACAATACAGAATAGTAGTGTTGATAATTACATATACATTTCTAAATGGACCGTAATTATTATATTAGTAGCACACTTTGATTACAGGGCTGTAAAGTGCTGTCCTAATAATACCAGCTCAAGTAAGATTTCATTTAGCATCTCGTTCCACCGAGCTATCCCAATCCCACTTTATTGAGACCACCTCTCACCTCATTCCTGCCCCACCACTCTATACAAGGCCAATGGTCAGAGGTCATTTGCATTACATCATAGCAGAAATGCCTCTGTGCTGCGGACATTATCACACGGTGGTAAATAAACTGCCACATTCCTGCCGTTTTCTCCATAATTTATCAAATCAAAAGCAATCCGTCCAGTTATGACATCACCCATCTTTCCCGCCATCACCCGTGAGGCATGCTGGGAGTTTTTATGGTGGCTAATATGTCACCTCCATTAGCTGACTCTTAACATGGCTGGATGGATGTCCCGCTGACATTTATCTGTGCGTTGGTCATATTTTAAGAGGCAAATGGCCGTAGGAGTGTGTGGTGTGTGCGTGGGGATCGGCCTGTGTGTGTTTTAGGCAGATGAGGGCCGGAGATGTATCGATATTTGATGATGCTCCGTACAACGGCACTTTACAGATAATAATGGCCGATACAATGGCCGCCTTGACCTTTGATCCCAGATGAAGTCTTGAGTAACAGGCTGGAGTGATGGCCTGAATGCTGTATTCCTTTATTCAGTGTCACTATGATAGGGAATAAATATACATAATGTGGTGCACTAGTGCCAATACATTTCTTAAATCATTTACAGGTCACACGGGCTACTTCGGGCTTGAGGTGGGGTACACTCTGGACATCCACTAAGTCACAAAGCACAGGACTACATATTTTTCATTCATGAATTTAGACCAGGCTTATCCAAACTGAAAATGTGAAAATACAGAAGAAGGTGGAACTGGTTTGAAAGCAGTTAAAATAGCTCACAAATACTACTCAATACTGCTTAACGGCCAAAAGCAATATATTGGAAGCTGAAGGTGCCATGTCTGGCCCATCAAGCTGCACATTAAAGATTGTTGTCTGATTTAGACAGTGGAACTGAGCCAGGTGGCCAGCGATTAACGTTTATATATGCATAATAATAAAAAAATTTAACTACTGTGTGTCGAGTAGTGTCACAGTCAATAGCAAAATTAAACTGCGAAAAGCCACCACATATGGATATTTATAGATATGGTCACTGCTGTCTTTTGTCAGGTCAAAAAGGCCCCTTCATTGTTTTCCAGTCTGGCTTTAGGTCACAGTCAAAATGAAGTGATCATTAACACTCAAACTAATACAGACCTAACACCACCCGTTTGATCTATAAATAGATCTAAATATGATCTATTCAGGGCCATAGTATCAGGCGGTGTAGACACGGGGCATATTGATTTTTGTTTATATGTGGGTTTACCATGTTCAGGCTATGAGGTCATACGTGTCAGTCATACACACACACACACACACACACACACACACACACACACCTAACAAAAGTGATGTCTGGGCCTATTATAAAAAGCTGCCCCGGGGCCCCTCATCACCACATTACACCACTGTCATTTCACTGACTTTTCATGGTACTCACTATGTTGCGCCTACAACCCCTTTTACACAAATTTTCTGAAGTAACTTTGTTCACCTGTCACCAAACAATTAAAAGCATCACACAGGGGCCCGAGCTTTTGCAACGTACCTCGTTCACAAGCCACTGGCCTCTCTAATTGCTTTTGAAATACAATTGGGGCTGGTCTTTGTTTGGTGTTTTGGAGGAACTTAGCGCATGGATGCACACTGGAAATTGAGTTATAAATTACTGAAGCTGAATAAGACACGTTAGAATATTCGATATCCCAAATGTTAGCCCCGCAAATTCATTACCAAAAGGCGGATGCACACACGTAAATAAACACGAATGGATCTGCTTGTCATTCTGAGTGGAGAAATTGAGTGGTTGGTGTGTGTGAGGAGAGAAGAGTGTGTAGATGATAAGGTCAAGCTCAAAAGCACAAAAGCAGGAGATGGAGAAGCTGAGAGCAGAAGGCAGCAGAGTGAGGAGATGAGAGGGTGTTCACTGGAGCAGAGAATCCCCTCCAGTCTGAAAGAGGAGTGAGAGTGAAGGGTAAGACAGCTTCATTAGAGAAGGACAGCGAAAGTAGACAGCACCATCCACAGGCCAGACAGAGACATGCCAGGTGAGGGCTTTTTCAATCTGTGGAAATCTTCAAGCTGACATCAGGTTGCTACTAGGGAGAATCGTCTAAATGGACACCAAAGAAATTACTTAATTTTTTTTAATGCTAAACTTTATGCTGTTCAAGAGGGAAATCAATCTGATCCATGCAGAAAATACATTATAGTGTAGCCTGCTCAGGACCCCCAGGGCCAGAGGAGGCCTCACACACTGATCACTGCTACCTCCAGCGAGGTCCAGCAGAGGTCCATCGGCCCGCAGAGGTCCATCGGCCCGCAGAGGTCCAGCGGCCCGCAGAGGTCCAGCGGCCCGCAGAGGTCCTGTTCTATAATTCTGTTACTTCTCGAAGCAATGTGTACACTGCCCCCTCTGGCTACTCTCAATAGTACATGATTTGTCTATTTTTTTGGAATACAGTCAATACTGCATGTTTTCTTTAAAAAAAGAACATTTATTTAGCCATTATCTCAAAATAAGATCAAATTCTTCCTTAAAAATTACAATATCATCCAAAATCAAAAGCATCTCTCAAACGCTCAGTACAGTTCAACATAATAAAACATTAAGCAGTACAAGAAATTACCATAACAAATGTACATCTTTTAAAACATTAAATATATTTTAGAACCTCATTAAATGTCTGATATTGGCAATAAACAATATTTAAAAGCCCTAGCAAAAGCCGACAAAGTAAAAGTTTTGGTTACTTCTTCATTCTGGATCATTGTGATTATACAGTATATTAATATGAGTCTATGTATGCTTTCAGGGCACAGCCAGACTCCTCTCGGTGGGACAGTCTGATAGACCGGTGCAGTGCGTGTGTCGACAGGACGACTCCAGGAAGTGCACACTGCTCTGGGATGTGTCCACACTGAGGCCCAGCACAAAGGACGATGAACAGCTGGGGACAAAAACAAAGACATGGGACATGAACCAACAGACTGTTTTATCTAACGACTGTCCAGTGTAGTACCTCTCGTAGTCAGAGTCGCAGCAGCTCTTGTCCTCTTCTGGAGGGACACAGGGGCGGGCCGACCTCTGGATGGCCTCTGCCACAGTGTACCTGCTCTTCCCTCTGGAACACCGCTCCATCTTCCCCACACTGAGCTCCGACTGCATGAACAGGTGCAGGCGACTGTCCGACAGGAGCAGGGGACTGTGGACTACACTGGGAGAAAACAGGGTAAAGATATCGCAATAAGCAGAGAAATGAGGATCCATAATGTCAAAGCATTTTTCCAATGTCTAATGGGATAGAAATATAGTACATCTACAAGTGCACCTCAAAGTTCCACTGACTGAGGGACAGTTTATTGTCTGTGTTACACATTGTCACTCATAACAGAAAAATACAGCCTTTATCTAAACAGGTACAGGCAAAAATGCATTAACATACAACAGCTGTAAAATGATAACACTATGATACCAGAGGGCACCGCTTTATAAAAACTCACTGTGATTAGTGTGAAACTTACGTTTCTAGAAAGGTCTGCAGTCCCTTCATCCTCTGTGCCACCTGCTCCGAGTTCCTGAGGATGAAGAAGGGTTTCCAGGGAGGCAGCTTGGGCAGGTCACTGGAGGGATCACACACACACACACACACACACACTCAGGCTCCATCACGACATACACAACACTAAAGTATATTCTTATAAAACTTACATCACAAGAGCGTTCTGCTCCAGACACTGTCTGAGCCACACAAACTCATTGTATCGCCGACGTACAGAGGACACCTTCTTCCTGAAGCACATACTGTTGGTCTGCAACACATTAGACCTCATTCTGTAACTGTAAGGCTTGTGCATAATGGACAGTGATCGGTAATTATTAAGGCTGACACACACAGACAAAGAATGATTCCATCTCAAAACAAGAGCACACCATGAAACTAATATACAAACAGTCTACTGACCTGTAAGAATATTTCATAGTCAGTATACGTGTGCCAGGTGTTCTCTTTATAAACCCTGGGGTCTCGGACAGATATGCTGATGAACTCCTAGACAGAATAATTGTAAGTTATTGTAAACTGTTTGGTTTTACATTGTGTTCACAGAAAGAGAATGAGCAGGTCTTACAGTTTTAGACAGGTTCTCAAGCATATGCTCCATACTGAGGACCCAACCTGAAAATGACATAAGTACAAAATTATATATTTGACTTTTTTCAAAACATATGCAATATTTATTTTAAACTGTACCAGAAATATTTTGTATGGGTAAAGCTTTGGCTTAACATTCACATTCCCACATGCACTAAAAGTAGCTTTTGAAAGACCTGTCATTGTTATTATTTTGTCAACAGCTCCACATTAACATTGCTTAAGACTGAACTGAGAACCAAAAGTTTAAATAAACTGAACTTCCACTACATCAGTTGAGTGTAGCTAGATGGAAGTGTATGTTGTTTACTAAGAGCCTATGTGTGTCTAATGGCCATAAACAGTGAGGACTTCAGTTATAAGATCCAAATACCATATCTGACCTCATGCATAAACCCGTCCAAACAGGTCATGTGTTAAGCATTTAAGCTATTTTAACCAGCTGTTGTTTCTTTTGCATAACATTCAACCACACCAGTCATTTATGATGCCGATAATCTGAGTGACACCTCAAGGGACACATGTCATTTAGCAGCAGCACGGAAATCAATGAAAAGAAGTAGACAGTTCTGCACAGATCGCATACAAACCTCACTGACGATCAACTCAACTGACTGTCTAACAACTCATATTCTACATATAAAAACAGCAGGCAAACACTAGATTTCAATGTCCCCATGTCATGTCTGACCAACTGGACTCTTTGTATGTTTATATTCAACTTATTCCACTCAAACCAAGTAGGGGCGACAGTTGTTATTCGCTTATCGAGGACTTAGCCATAAACGAGCTGCTAGGATCCAACAAGAAAGCGAACCGTACCTCGTTCTTCCCAGTTCCACAGTTGTTAGATTGTTGAGCATGAGCAGGTCTGGCCCTGGACTCACTTCTGAAAGGACTGTTCTGGAGCAGATGCACACAGAATGGTTTGACCGTAGGTTTGACGCATGGTCACGCCTCTTTTGCCCCTCGGCGGGTCACGCAGGGTCTGCGTAGTGTGCGTAAAAGTGCGCGCGATTAAAATGTCTCTGAATTAATATGATGATTATAATTATTTTATAGTAAATAATAATTTATTATCAAAACTGTCAGTGACGTGGTGTTCTGTGGTCTCAGTGTGTGTGTGTGTGTGTGTGCACCTGGACCTGATGCAGCTTCATCAGTGTAATTCTTCTCACCTGGGCATGAACCTACGTCCGTTCACGTAAGCGGAAAGAAACATAGGCCTAGTTCCCCTCAATAAATCTATATTGTTGCCGTATGTCATATTTTTTTATGAATATACATCCGTATAGATCATGTAGTAAAAGGATAACATGTGGCTTAGGGGGGAACACAAATGGGGCTTAGCGGTGGCGCGTTCGCTCATCATCGAACAGAAACTAAATGTCAGGGTTATGATAGGTAGTCCTCATTTATATGAATTAATTTAAGTGATGCCATAGCATGGGGCATTTACTTTTCAGTACGTTCATGTCATTAGTAAGGTCACTTTTTATTTATAAAAGTCTATATGTAATTTAAACATATTCTGGTTAAAAATGAATTCACCAAAAACCTAGACATGCTATAAGAGGTGGGGGTCTGTCCACATCATGATGTAGCCTACTGGCTAAATAGCCTATAATGTATGGGGTTTTATGCCTTTAATATCCATCATATTTCTAATTATTCTATTGAATACTAGTCTTCTGTGTGTGTCATTGATGTGAGTGTACCACATGATGCTGCTTTCCTCGGATCAAACGCTGCTTTGGGTCAATTTCTCACTGTCTTATCGGCTACTCACAACCTGATAACTGCAGTGACTGGAGCTACTCACAGATACTGAGAAAACTATGCAAACAAACATGCCTTTACATGCAAATGAGATCTATTTTTACGGTGCAAAATACCGAAAAGTATTTTATTTATTTTTTACCAATTTCACTTCTGACACAATGAGACTGAAGGATTAAAAAGTCTTGTGACCTGAGATGATAGGAAGTGAAGTTAAACTATAAACTAGGCCTGTGCTGTCGTCCCCGACAGCAATGCGTATATATTGGTGAAACGGCCCCATACGTCTGCCACAACTGCAGTGGGCACCTTAACCAGACATTTTATGATTTCTAAGTGTTTTAATGTTGTTAATTAGCAATTAAGAGGCCCCGCCCCAAACCATGACAAACATGGGAAGGGTCTATTTGACTTTTTTTATTTGAGCCTAATCGGGCAAAGTATGTGCAAGTTAGAGGCTGTCAAATATACCTGACCTCCCAAATTCAATTCAAAATGGCCGACTTCTTGTTTGTTGTAGGGCGGGGCCTAGGCTGTGTCCAGGGTCCCATAGGGGTCATAAACATGGGGGCGCTATAGAGGCATTCTTTATTTGACCTCTGTAATGTGCCTATGTACATGAAGTATACAATTGCCCGGATCACTGTGACAACATTCACGCAATTTTGTTTATGTTCAGCAGGATTATTGGCTCAATAAAAGTGCATCTGGGGCATTAATTTGTTTAAGTTGTTTAATTGTCATTAATCGAAGATGTACCAAACTCAATCCAGTTCTGCATCTTCATGATATGTATCTGTGTGCAACAGTTGAAAAAGATCCAGCAAAGACTTTTTGAGTTATTGCGTTCACAGGTTTGGCCTGTAATTAATTAATTACTTAATTAATATTCATCGTAGAAGTACCAAAATTGATACAGTTTGGCGTCTTTATGGTATGCACCTGTGTGCAAATGTTGAAACTGATCTGGCAATTAGTTTTTGAGTTATCGCGTTCACAGCTAGGATCTGCGGACGCGGAACTAACTGATTCCATAAGATCGTTGTTTCGCCGATATACTAATGCATCGGTTTTATAGCGTTTTCTCAAGACTCAAAGACACTTTACAATTACATTATTCATTCACCCCTCATCACACCCGGTGGTGGTAAGTTATTTCTGTAGCCACAGCTGCCCTGGGGCACACTGACAGAGGCATGGTTACCAGTCTACGCCTACAGCCTGTCCGACCACCACCAAACACCAATCACACAACCACATTCATCCATAGGCAATGTTGGTTAAGTGTCTTGCCCAGGGACACAACGGCAGTGTGTGCTCGGGCCGCTACACACATCTGTCTCTTCATGCTAGTCCCACATAGACTTGCAAAACTAAAGTCAGGTCATGATATTTTACTGACTAGAAGCAAAGGCAATGGGCTAATGTCAGAATGGTAAATTCAATTGTGAATGCAAAGAGACACAAGCATTTTTCATCTATATATATATATATATATATATATTTGTACATTTTCTTTGGTAGATTGTTGTAGAACTGTAGAAAGTCTTCAGTCCGCCCTATAAAGAGTAACTACAGATTTGCAGTCATTCTGATGCAGCTCTGACCTCAACACACTTGGTTCCAATTTTATGTAAAAGCCATGACACTGCAGCATCCATCATTATATCCATCCTCCCACAGACCCACACCAGTCAGTCCCAGCAGCAGCAGATGATCAGAGTCAATACGTCTCTTTATATCTCTTTAACAAAGGCTCTTCAGTGAGCTGGATTCTCCTCAGCCTGAGTCATACTCTGGCCTGGACTGCACCACACTCAGCTTTAGTCTGTGATAAAAAGCACTCTTTGGATTAACTTCGGATATCACAGTAAAACAGCTATGGTCTCAGGTTCATGTAATCCTCACATTGTGTCTAAATCAGTCTTAATTTACTTTCATATATTATGATTATCTTTAACTCAGTCTTCACTAACTTTACTGACATGTAGGAGCTGGTTTTGATTGTCTGTCACATATCCCCAATGACATGTAGGAGCTGGTTTTGATTGTCAGTCACATATGCCCAATGACATGTAGGAGCTGGTTTTTATTGTCTGTCACATATGCACAATGACATGTAGGAATTGGTTTTGATTGTCACATATCCCCAATGACATGTAGGAATTGGTTTTGATTGTCAGTCACATATGCCTAACGACATGTAGGAGTTGGTTTTGATTGTCAGTCACATATCCCCAATGACATGTAGGAGTTGGTTTTGATTGTCAGTCACATATGCCCAATGACATGTAGGAGTTGGTTTTGATTGTTTGTAACATATGCCCAACTAACTAATAACTATATTGATGACATTTTGAGTCTATTTGCTCTATTTACAAATTGTGCAGTAATCATTCACACACAAAAATCTTTAATTATCTCAATTTACTTAATTAGATCAGTCCAACTAAGTGATTCATCTCACATGGACTATTTCACATTTAGAGATGCTGTATTTTTTCACATCCTAGATTGTATTTCTAGTTCATGGAGTGGAATGCACATATTTCTAGTTGGACTTTAGTAAACTGAGACAATCAAAGATTTACCCCAAAAACAAAACAAAAAATCACATCAAACGCTGACCATTAGTTTTAGAATTTTCTTGCTAACAGACAAACCAACAAACATACAATATCCTGGAATGACATCCTCCACTATAACAATGCAGGCATACACTTTCGAGACATCTCTCCCTGGCTGTATCAGTCTCATATACTAGTACTTTTGTTTTGCAGATGAAAGACATGACATCATCCCGGGCTATGTCAGAGGTACGCTGAAAATAGCCATAGTGGAGGATGACGTGCTCAGTGAAGCCAGTGGCACTGCTGCGTATAGTGATGAGAGCGGCCAGTCGTGAACGATGCATGCGTGTTCATTAAACAAACACCTGATGTTACAGGCACATGCCATTGGGGACAAAATGAGCGGTTTGAAGCCCTTCACAAAGCTGCAATGTTATTCCTTTTCTGTCTGAAGTTCAAATAATAACAGAGATTGAAGATGAGCCAGCAAGCCGGATGCATTTGACTCTTTTGTATGTTTTGTCAGTAATTAACTTGATTGAAATGATGCTAAAACTAAACACGCTTATTCAGGTTAAAATATTTATTACTTTTAACAGCTTTAACTGGTGAATAAGTAACAACACATATTCAATATATTGCCACAAATAATATCTTGATATTCCATAATATTGAGTAGAGTATAGTTGTATACACTCATACATTGACCCTAGAGCAGGGGTGGGCAAACTGTTTGACTCAAAGGCCACATGGGGTTTCAAAATGTGCCAAGTGGGCCGGCTGGTATTGTATTCTTTGTAATCTGTGAGACATACAGCCTTCGATCGGTCCTCAGTGAAAAAATATGTTGATGTGGAGTTAACTGGTTACTGCAGGTTATAACAACGTGAGTGATCAATTTAAAAGATTTGAGAAAATGCTTGGCGGGCCGGATTTGGCCCCCGGGCTGCAGTTTGCCCACCCCTGCCCTAGAGCATTAAAACCCTAGTTTATATCCTTTTCAATATCAGTAACCTAATACCTCTGTCTAATTTACTAATCTATTTTTTTAAACAGAGGAGCAATAAATAAAAACAAAAACATATAAAGTCATTGATCTACAGTACAGTATTAATGCATTATTTAAATGAATATCAAATTGGCCAAAATAACTACTTAGTAAATCGATGTATAGTTTTATATATTGAACACCTTGAAGGCCTAAATGAGACACATATTTCTTCCAGTGAAAGTGTATTGCAGTTATAATCAACAAACAGAAGACAGAAAAAAAAGCTATACATTGTTACATAACATCAGAAAAAGCTGTATTGACTTTTAGAAACTAGTTGCCGATCGGGAATAGAGTTTTGGCTTGTAGTCAACACTGGTTATCTGGAATTACTGTACTGGGTTGATCACTATGGGCCACAGTCTCTCATAAGAAACATTTACCTAAACTGTATAATAATGATTAGATGTGTAAAGTTTCAATAAAGCCACAGTTATAGATAGTATGTTTTCTTGCATTACCTTAACGCACTTTAGTCATGTAAACACAGTGTCTGGACCGCTCAGTGTGGGTGTGCGTGTATTATTATGTGTGGTGTTGGTAGACTTTTTGGTCCGAGTATTTAGACATCAGGAGTTTGGCATGCTGATTACAGAGGTCTGAAACCACACTGAACCACAGGAACTCTCTCTTTCTCTGTTTCCAGCATCACCCCTCCATCGGTCGGGGGTAACTTCACATCAGAGGTGAACTCAGCGGGCCTGCAGGCTGATGTGGCTTCATTCCCTGACTTTAAGATAATTAGCCCTAATCAAATAGCTCTGCTCCTCTCATCCATGTCCTACCTTTGACTCAGTTAATGCATAGTTAAGCACCAGGGATTGTAAGAGCGGAGCAACAATGAGATCTGTTACTCTTTAGTAGTGGACACTGCTGACAGTCACTGCTATTGTTCCACTTTCATATATATATTGTTTTTACAATATTGTTCTTACTGGTTATTCTTTTAAGGTGATTATTGAATTTATATTAAAAATTAGGCAAGAAATAATGTATTGTTGGTGGTTAATTTTATTTATTATTTATTGTTTTATTGTTTTATTATTGTATTATTTTATTATCTTATTATTTATGTTTTATTGTTTTTTTTGTTTGTTTTTTTTAATTATTATTATTTATTTATACCATATTGTCAATAGAACAGGTAGTGTCAGGAAACCGGTCAGGTAAACAACAAATCTGGTTCTTCACCACCATGAGATCTGGCTTTTTGACTCAATACCTACCTAGAGTATTTATCCCAGAACTAGAAGATCTCCAGTTTAAATCCAGGTTTAGCCGCAACATTTCTATTATTGTGAGAGAAGGCCAATGTCTTTATGGTCTCCTTAAACAGAATAAAGCAAAAATGTCTCTGCTAGCAAGTTCAATTCCAAGGACGTTCAAGTTCAGTAAGTTTGGATAACCAACATGGTGCCAGTTCTCCCTGTCATCAATTATCTGCTTTTAGGTTTAACCCGATGTAACTTATACAGAGGAATGATCGGTGGATTGTTTGGGTAAATGGCCAATTAACATTCTAGAATTTTTTGTGACACCTTTTAATGAGTATATCAAAGCAGAGCATGTTTGAAAATACAGGTGTTTAGATTGTATTTGACCACTTATGTCTCCTAATATGTCAGTAATGTTCACAATTTTCTACAAAGAGCCCTTATTTTTCGACCAGGTATCTATAACTTTGATGATATCCCATTTTACATTCCAGCAGCACATCTAATGGTTACCTTATGGTCATCAGGAAAGAGTCAGCTGAGTTACCACTGCCAGGGCGGGACAGACAGACACACAGACTGCCACACTTGCACTTTTACAGCCTCCAACAGCCCATTGACCCCAAAGAGGAATTACTGTAGAATGAAGAATGAGGTTAGAACATTAATTGCATCATTATATCTATCAAGAGGTGTAGGAATTGGATGGGCCAATTTATTAGGTAGACCTTGTACCTAGTGGCACACAGTATGTTATGCTGCTATTAAAGCCAGTCTCAAAAGCCAATCTCCTTCATCAATAAGACATTTTGGGGGCGGCAGTGGCGCAGTGGGTAGACGCTCGTCCTTCAACCAGAGGATCGGTGGTTCGAGTCCCCGTACGAGCGCACACTGTCATTGTGTCCCTGGGCAAGACACTTAACCCACATTGCCTATGAATGTGTTGGTTGTGTGATTGGTGTTTTGGGGGTGGTCGGAGGGGCTGTAGGTGCTAGAACTG
>JAVQKC010069027.1:0-46253 GCA_036025475.1 Philypnodon macrostomus
TTAACGTGTTACTGTTTGCAATGACCCTGTTTATTGTTTACATACATCTCTTTTTGTGAAGCCCTCTGAGGCAACTGTGTTGTGATATAGGGCTATACAAATAAAATTGATTTGAAATTGAATTGAATATCTCAAAATTTACTGTGCCTAAATGATGATACATATGATTATATTTGGGCCATTTATTATCTATCCTAGAGCAATTGTGAAGTATTGGGGAAGTGTTACAAAACTGCCCACTTCTTCACTTCACCTCTGTCAGTGTTTTGATGCATGTCTTCCTCATTAACTATAACTATAACAAAGTCCCATACACAATAGTGATCTGATGCAGTTCTCCTATTGTTTACTGTGGATTAGTCCAATTCATCATTCACTTGCCATAATGAAATTGAAACATCAAATCTTTTAGTAAAAGACTGCAAGCACTTTAGCTGAATGCATATTGACATTTCCAGCAACAAATAGCGTACATATTTCCATTATATTTTGGCCAAACAGTACAATGGAGGCTTTGTATGCAAGCTCCACTGCACTGACCTCAAAGCAAACGTACAGGGTACGTACCCCCCTAAACTGAAGAAAGGGGGACATGCATGACCCCCAAAAAAGGCGACGTGTCACCCCAAAGCTAGATCCCAGGAAGTGACAGCTCGCTACCCAGCAACGGTGCACCCAAATGGGGACAGAGATAGCAGCATGAGTGAGGTGCAGTCTGGAGGTGACAGGGACCCCAGAGTCTAAGCAAATACATACAGGAATAGAAATGTCTTTATGGAAATAGTCACAATATATGCTCAGCTCAAAGTTGCAATGTTTTTCATGCAGTTTATGTAGTTTTAGAATCCATGCATGGGACTCTCCCTGTACTGAACTGGATGTGATGGCAGATGGCTCTCAATTTTGTTTTATGAGCTCAAACATTGGCTCAAAACTACTTTTTTCGATAATACAGATGATAACATTGTGTGAAATGTTCAGTATCAGTTAACAATACATCAATAAATAAGATTCCCTTTCAAAGAGGCAGAACAAACTGAAATACATAAATAATCATGTGTAATGTTCATGTAGAATTATTATGGTCAATTTGAAATTCAAATGAGCTCCAGACCCACATCACCAAGATTGAGAAGGGGTCAGGCTAATGCAACACCTTCATTTAAATTGATAAAAAATATAAATGCTCTATTTAGACAGTTTTTACCAGATAATACTTACTGCACCCGAGCTCCCACTATTGATACTATTGATAAGTCCATTACATTATGTTAACTGTATTTTTTTCAGTTAGGGTTAACTTCAGACCCATGCGAATTCACTCACAAAAGCTCTCTCAATGCCCCCAAGTTCCATAGCACCTTTTTATTCTGATATTTCCTATTGGGGTCTACAGTAATTACTGCATTCCCTCCTGGTTACTTTACATACCTGTCTATGTGTGGAAAAGAATATCCTTGAATATCTTTACCACCAACTTCTCCTACATTATTTTGGTTAGCACTTTCATTTTGTGAGTCGTGCTAAGTGGCCACTGGTGAAGCCACTCATAACTGCTATGTAAACACTCTGTCACCACCTGCTCAAGCTCACCACACAATCCTGCAAAACACAGTTCTCACAGCCAACTCTCAAAACTGATGATTCTGTCCGGTGTCACTCCCACAGACTAACCACACTGTTGGCTGGTGAGCTGCTAACCGCCAACGACCACATGCTAGCCCCAGCCTCCGAATGTGTCATTATTAGCACAATTACTTACTTCAAACAGAAATGAATGGGTGATATGTCATGGTTTTACACTCTGGGTGAACTCAGTGGTGTCTAGTCAGCATAATAATAACAGTGTCTAGACAGGAGAAGTCACAAAGACTAAAGGGTCACCAAAAACACAGAAACAGCCCCCGGCTCATCATAACATCAGCTCTGAAACTGTATGTCAGTGCATTATTACTGTGGGGATATGGGCATTAGAGTTTAGTTTAAGTCTCATGTAAACATTAGGATGTGACATTAGTGCTTTTAACTTCACCACAATTTTTAGACTTTATATTTTGATCAATAGCTTTGGCATTTACGTTTTAAGATATGGATATTTACAGAAAGACTACTGCAACCTCAGTGGGTCAAAATTGACTGATGTTGTTGAACTGTTTAACATCACCAAGCAAAATGTATTCAGAACTGCATGGAACTAAACAAATATTGTTGCCCTCATAGTAACATTTACTCAGTTACATTTACTTGAGTAACTTTAACTAAATTGTACTCCATAGAGTAACTGTACTCTTACTTGAGTAAAATCTTGTAAATCTAGAAAGAGTAAGAGTACTTTTACCACCTCTGTGTGTCATGTAAGAACAGCTTTATGTGAAAAATGTGATGTGAAATTCTGTTCCTTGGGCCTTAATTTTTTAAAATATTATTTACGTTTTTAGTTCACCTTTTGAAAATATCAAATCTGTTATATTATATCCGTTTATTATCTTTTTGATTTTTTTGGCCAGATTCCAACAAAATTAACAGATAATCTGACATTATGCTCAAACAGTTACTCAGGACTTGAGTCGTTTTTACCCCAGTACTTTTCTACTCTTACTCGAGTAATTATGTAAATGAGTACTTTTTACTTTTACTTGAGTAACATTATTTTGAAGTAACGATACTATTACTTGAGTAAAATGATTGGCTACTCTACCCACCTCTACCTGATACATCCGAGTTTACATGCATACACGCCAATTATTCTGTAGACATTATTACAACAACAATATACCTTTATGTTTCTTTTCTTTTAGCAACACAAACTGGCCTCCTAACACCACACAGCTGAAGTAATTCATTGATAGATTTAGCGTCTGCGTCACTGCTTTTGTCCGCCTCATCAAACGCAAAAAAACGGCTCTTACCTGGACAATTATCGGGACGGCTATTCCAGCTTCTTGTATGCACAGAGGTGACTTTTAGGGCCTGGTCTGTAAAAAAAAAAAGGAGAGAAAACGCATTAGTTATAGAGACAATGCTACAGTCACAACATCATAAAGTCATGCTGGCATACACTGGTAGCATTGCAGCACCCCCCCACCCCCCTCCTGAAGCCACCGTCTAAGCTGGGGAGGGGTGAATGTATGTTTGAATCAACTTAAAAATTGATATGCGCCGTATGCAGCCTTTGGGGAATTGCGTAAAAAAACAAAAGACACCTCTCTTTCCAAGGAATGCCACTCTTCTTTTCTCGAGCTTATCTCATCCGTAAAATTTGAAGATTATGAATGCATTCAAAGCAAAACAGACGGGGTGAAGAGGAAACGATGGCGGCATGGTGAGCCCCAAATGCAGAATAATTGCAGTGTGCAGAAGCTCATTTGCAGGCATGGTGGACTGCAGGAGGAGACAAAGGCAGGGGAAAGGTGGGAGAGGGGAACTGGGGAGAGGGGGGAGGGGGTGGGGGGGTGTTATAGACGGACAGGGGAGAACACTGCAGCGCGGCTAAAGCATTGGATACAGGAACGGGAGCAATGACTGTGCAAATAAACCAAATATCTAACCGCAAATCCACACGAGCAGACTGGAGTTATTGAGTGGTGACAGAATTAGCTATATGTCATTAAAGATGTCAAAGTTAGGCATGATTGGAATTCGAAATATTATGAGATTCTACTGAAGACAAAATATTGAAAAAAAAAAAATCATTCTTGAGTGCATTGTGAACCTGACTCAACAGGACAACAGATAAGCCTAAAACATGACTCAAACCTGACAAAACCACGTCCTATAGGAGAAGAGCTCTTCTTCGTGTTCAGATACAGGTCTCTGCACATTATCCACTATATAATAATATGTTGCAAGGATTATTTTAGAGCTGATAACTGTTATATTCTTAATAAATTGTAGTGAAAAGCAATTGGGGTTTCCTCCTGCCTTTGGTTCATTGTTTGATTACCCTTGCATTCTCAACAACACCAGGGCTCTCTAAGAAGCATACCAAGATCTCAGCTTTCAGGTAAACCAGGGTTCACTTGTCTGGACATTCACACCTCTACAAGCCACTTTCTCAGATAACAAACTACAAATGAATGAAAGTGAACTCAACCCTCATGAATAGGGGCATTTGATTTACTCTACCGTAGAACTCTCTATAGCACTCAATCTAAAGACCTTTTTTACGTAAAGATTTCACCTCACTGCCATTTTGTGCCTGCATAGAGCCTGTTTACTTATGAGGCTGGGCAAACTATGAGAGCACAAGGAATATCACGCACATGTCAAATTGCACATACTGTATTAGAAGACAGTATGTTTCAGCAAGTGTTTCAATACACTATACATACAATTCCCCAATTTTTATAATTCTTTAGTCTCCATATTTTTGCCAATAAAATGTACTTCTCAAATTCCATAAGACTGGCTGCTCAACTTTTGAGGTCTCTTGTGTTCCATCTTTCTAAAGGCACGGTCATCTTTCCGTGCTGTCGCTAATGTTGGATTGGACGGGGTCAGTATAGCAAAAGCGCTTAGTTCAGGGTCAACTGGAGCCATAATTTAAGTCTAAAGTCGTCCACTAGTAAGACTATTACTCATGTCAACGGCCCACCCTAACACTACAGCCAGACCAGAGAGGTCTGTCGAGGAGCGAAATCCAAAAGGACACGCGTGTGCACTGCCAAAACCTCTTTAAAAATTACAGGAACAAGCCACATTACATCCAAGTTTAGACCATCAATAGAGAAGTAGAAGAAGACATCAGCGAAAAACTAGTAATCAGCCTGTCAGCATCAACCAATCAGGGCTTTTTTCATGTAAGAGGGTATGCTGTATGGGCCTACGGGGGGCTACACTCAGTTATTCATCACATTCACAAACAGTGCACCTTAAATAGATTCATTTACTTTTAAGGCAACTTATTTTTGAATTCTAGTGTTTATCGGCATAATCTTGCAGTCCATTTGCATGTGTGGCCCTTTGCAGACTTTTCTGTCATTGCCAGGCCTGATTAGAAGTCTATGGAGCGCAGCCACTAACCTCTACTGTATGTAATCTCTATGGGGAGTGCAGTGCCAGAAAAGCAGATGCGGGCCGGGCTAACACCAATCTGCCAGACAGCTCACCGTCACCACCACACCGACGGCACAGTGAACTCGGTGGCACGGGATTATACAATGTTTACATCAGCAGAGGCCAGGGCATATGGTCAGACATCCTACTGACATACCGAAGTGGGAAATGCACTGAAAATATTGACCATTAGCCTATTTGACACTATATGCAGATAGCTCTATTGATGTTTATGATACAATGGGGTTGTCTACTTAGGGTAGGGATGCACCGATATGAAATTTCTTTGCCGATACCGATTCCGATATTCTGTAAACATGATTTAGTCAGCTTTAGTCTTTTGAAACGAAGAAATCAACATAAAAATAACAGCTTTAATTGTATTTTTTATGCACAAATATTAATTTTATTGGCTTGTGTGACCCTGAATTTAGACTTTCCCAGTTGTCTTTTCTTACTCTGTCTGTTTCTAACCCTATTAGAAGTTACCCTTTAAGAACAACAGATTAACATCGTCCGTCTGTACAGGCCCGATACCGATGTTGGGCCGATATATATCTGTGCATCCCTAATACAGAGAGTTTCAATTCTTCTTCCTACTACATGAAGTGCATTTTGTAGCAGTGTAGTGGTGGTAAATTATAAATAGTGCATTGGCTATGGATTACAAATATAAGTGCATTCTCTGTGATGTGGTCTGGTGGTCATAGACAGTGTAGTGATTGTTGCATATTTTAACCTCTAGCTATATGTCCAAATTTGACTGCTTTTTAAAGATCACTATACATTCGCTGAAGAATATTTGTAGTGTCTGGTAATTCAAATGCACTCTTTTATCTCCAGGCAAGGAGATAGCTAGCCAATGTCTAACAGTGAGGTATCTTCCATTACAGAGATTGCACTTACACTCTTCACACTTTACCACTACCACATACAGCCATACTTACAAAATACTTAAGTGGGTTTTACTTTCTGAATAAAAGAAAAGCTTATGTGAAGACCAAATGAACCATTTTGGAGTATGGGTGTCACCTTCTTTATAAAACATGGGTACATTATGACGCAATAAATCAAATCTATGGTAGGGTAATACAGAGACACACACAGGACATTCATAGGAGCAATTTCGATTCACCAATTCTTCTAACACATGCATGCCTTTGGGCAGTGGGAAGAAGCCACTGGCAGTTGGTGGGGCTATAAAGTAAGTAACTACCCCCCACCAGTACAGTGACTGGGGCATTTTCTACTCCACTATGATCAGGATTAGCCCCAAGGATCATCACACAGCCACCATGTAATCTCCCTGCATCCTTCAGCCAGACTAGCTTTCTGAATCTGAGACACAAACACACAACAGTCTCCCTTTACAACAAACAGGTGCTGACTAACAGCAGCTCCATTTTATCTAACAAAATGTGTCCCGTCACCAGCTTTGCACCAAAAACTGCAGCATTCACTGGAGCTGGGTTTCACTGAGGTGGCACTTTTGCTATAGGTGCTTCACTGTGCATATTCTGAGTCATCCAACACTTTGGTTATCATCTATAGAGTCACTAAACCTGAACTGATGCTGTACAGAAAGTGGGATTAATAGACAATACACAAAAGTCGGTAGATGTAGTTGTTGGTGACGTGTGGTGTGGATTTCTCTCAACACAATGGGATGCTCATTCAAAGATACAGTGAAACTTACAGAGGACATTTGTGGAATAATACAGTAGTAGTGAAGTGGTATCTTAGCGGCAAAGAGCATATCACACTTGGCTTACAACCCAAATGTCCCGGGTTGGTACTGCTGCCCTTCTTTCAAGAATGACCTTATCATGATTACTTTGGCGATTTTATTCTGGATGCCCTTTCAAATGGCCACATAATGTGACTGGAGATTTGGGGTATACTGACCCTCGACAGATAACTACTACTACACAGTATGGAGAATTTCTAAGCCCAGAAATGATGTATGATTTTTTTTCTTAATGGATAAAAATGATCCTTTTCTATGATATAAAGTAGGCACTCTGGCATATTTATTATTTTGTATAAGTTCCACCCCTGTTCCATAGACCACTAGGCATTGTTAACTGAACGCCATTTTGTGTTGGCCAAAAGTGTTTGCGTTTCTGGAGACTCAACACTATTGGTTGACTGAGACGTACAATACCTTTCTCTCACCACTAGGGCACAAACTGATTCCTTCGTTAACCCTAGTCATAATTTTTACTCTACTATCATCTGAAGAAGCCACTACACTTTTAACTGTCTCTTATTTCTGTAAAGCACTGTGTATGAACTGCGTTATTCAAATAAACATGCCTTGTCTTTATGTTACTATGTTCAATATGAAAAATAGTGCTGCCAAGATACATTTAAGTGCACCTATTACATTAGAAAACTGAGTCCTATGTTTCTCATAAAGCAATGGGCACCCCACCAAATCCTGACATTTTACAGACTAAACTAATGTGCTTCGGAGTCAATGGCGAAACTGAAGTGTGCCAGCAATTGTTACAATGGCCCCAGAAACTTCAAATACAAGCATTCTATTACATTTGTGTGGTACTTTTGGCTACTGTTTCTACGTATAGCAACCCAGGCATGGACACATTTTAATTGCTAGTTCTGGCAGAGACTTTTTCCAATGCTAGATGCCAAGATGCCATTTGCTAAACGTTGGTACAAATTCAAAATATATTCTGTTGCGTCGAGCTAATTTGCCGTTAGCTTGCAACAAATACATTTTAAACCGTGTAAATGTAATTACACAAACCCACTCGTAGCATATAAAGCTCAGAATTCCATCAGCATATTTGTATAATGGCATTAAGTCATTTCCTTGATAAAATCCAATATTGTTTATTCGATGGGTATTTTCTATTTCCTGACAGCATTGTCTTGCCAATGGTGCAGTCACTTGTTTTTCCGTGGCGGACCCTGATGTCAGAGGTCAGCAGCGGCTAGGCTAGACACTGGGGCTAATCCTCTCAGAGCTGCTACATATAGAAACACATGAAGAAGACAGTCAGGACTATGTGTACAAAAAATACAGCAAGCTGATTATTGTAATTTGCCCAAAATCAGTTATTGGCTTTACGTGTTTGTTATGTTTTGTCTAGACACGGCAACAAGCTATTGAGTAAGTAAAAAAAATTCATGGCTACTTATTACAATTTTATTTTATGTTGAATTTTATGAAAGAATTAGCAATTAAATACCAAATGACACATATTAGTTCCTTGAGAATCACAATGGTCAGCCAATCAGAGCAGCTCTCGGCCAAACCGGAAGGCGAACAGTGAAAAGTACTACGGTAGGAAGATGCTATGACATACATGTTCATTTTATGTGTGATTTTTTTTTATGACAGTAAATATGACTTTACGAGCTACCAAATGGTGCAATTACAAAAGCGCTTCTCTGGTGTTTGTGGCCATAGAATGGAAATTAAATCAGTTTGAATGGTAATAAATTACAATCTCAACATCTGGGACCATAACAGTTGGGAAGAAGCCAGGAAATTGAGAGAATCTAAGCACGTGCTTTGGTACCAGCAATATTTTTGTCAAGGTCAACCACTTACATACATTATTGGTAAATTTACAACAATGGATGCCAGTGTTTGCTCTCACACAAAGCATATTAGTTCATCATTTGCAACTCACTGGTAAATAAAACAAAATCTAATAAATGTATTATAATGGATCCATGCACATTATTCACACACTTGTTGCTGATCAGAAATCCATAGAAGTAACAGTTCACAGAGTGAGCATGTGTTAACAGCCAGCTGCGTGTCCCCAAAGTCACAGCAACTGGAGGATGGTGAAACAGTCGAGAACAGAGAAAATAAAAAGGTGGTTTGGGAAATAGCAGCTTTTCTGTTCTTGCAGCTGCCAAGAACAAATCACACACAGTCCATTTGCCAGACAGTCACTTAGGCTCTCCATTCATGTAATCACTCCAAACACAAAACAGAAGAGTGAGTGTCATTTGATACAAAAGCTTGGTGAAAACAATATTCAAATACACTGTGGATGTAATAGGGCAGTTTGGACAGAAGCAGGTCATTTTGGTTACCTGCAAAATGAATGGTGCATCCACGCAGCATAGTAAAGGCTTTGCTCTGCTGTCAGACATGCAAGACCACCACTAGCACATTGTTATTATAAAAAGAGATAAAAGGTAGATAATTGTGGGGTATAATATTCAACAAGACAAGATAGCAACAGAGGTGCTATTAAGTTAAGATATCAGGACAGCACACGCAGAAATGAAAAAAATATACAATAGGTGACAAATTATAGACCCTTTAAAATGTTGGATGTGGAATGTTCAAAATTCCGGAATGGAGGCGTGAGTTAATTTTACAAAAAAGTAGGATTGTGGTGAGAGATAAAACAATTCAGAACATACAATAAAAAATTGTGGCACCATTCAGAGCATGAAAGAGCATTCACTGTATACTGAACATCACAACTGAAGTTGGACAACACATAATGCAGCATCTCAAACACAGTTGCTAGTTGTTTCTTTCAGTTGCTGGTTGAGCATCAATGAGGCAGGGCTGACCGAAACTTTAGCAGAAGTTAACCAACCAAGGGCTATAGCAAGTAATAGTGCCTAAACAATCTCAAAATGCCCATCATAAAGATTAGTGTAGCCTGTTCAAACTACTTTCTGTCCAAAAATATAATCGGCCAAAAGTCCAGTTCTGATTCTTTTGCGCATTATGTGTTGGCTTATTTTTTTACCACCCAACATGCTGACCTCCAAGAGACCCCCTACTCAAAAACATCTCCAACTATAAAGATTCTCTGTCTGCCGTTTGTCTTGATATAATCCCAACACAGGAAATTCCTCCAATGTGAAATATGCTTGAGGGAGGCCAAACATAGACCAGGAAGTGAGCACTTGGAGTATAGTAGTAGTAGTAGGCGGGGGTGTGATACTGGGGAGAATGGAGTCTACTGATTTATAGAGTTGCGCATAAAGTTGCCCCTGTCTGCGGGTGCCAACTGTAGCGTGCACATACGAAGCTAGTTTGGTCCATATGTTTATAAGCCAAGTTAGCGTGTGCCAGGCTAACCGCAGGGTGTAGCCGCTTGCTTTGAACACCAAAAACATAAGCTACTACTGCCCCATATGACTGCATGGAAAAGAAAAATCACTCTACAACATTGGTCTTCCTGTTGCCTAAAAGAGAGTAGAAAAACAAGGAAGTAGGAGCTAAATTTGATTTCTGGAAGGGAACAGAATTGCCTTAAATGTCACCGGAGTTTTGCAGAAGAAAAGATATAACTTAAAAAAAATATAAATGTCAAAAAAGATTGGAATTGAAAGTGAAAATGCCAACAAGCAATATCAACAGAAGCAACGCATGGCAGACAGAATTTAGGGGCAATATGGATCAGTGGTCACTCTAATCTGGAGTGATTGAATCTAAAATGGCCAGGCTTAAAGGAGTGCAATCTGGCGTCTTTAGAGATAGAGTGTATTTGGAGTTGCATGTATTTCAATGTATTTTTTATTAGATTTTGTCTTTTTTTTATCTGTGGAGGTGTAAATGTGTTGCGTCTACTGGGAGAACTCCTACATTTCATCCCAAAGGTAGGCAGAGAAAGAGCCAAATCAAGTCTTGACACATTCAAATTTACAGTAGTGCAAAAAAAGCCCATAAATAATAAAAATGCAAAAAATGTAGTATCGATCGGTCAAATGTTGAACTCGAAGCTACAAAGTCAATGAAAGTAGATTTTTTCAAGGCAACTGCCAATATGCTCAGTACCTCAGTTAAATGTACTTGACAAGAAATCTGCAACCTCCAATTATAGAATTTTCATCTGACTAGACAAAAAAGCATTTGTACAGCACACAAAATACCCACTCCAAAAGGTCACTTGGTATTTCCCGTCTGCCTACGCGCAAACCACTAACCTAATATTGCTCCAAAAACAAACCAGTGTTTATGCCATTTCTAATGTTTTATTGGCTGATCTCGTGGGCAGGTACACAAAATGGAAAGGTCTCTGTAGTAGTTAGTCCCTGTTGGTGGAAGATCAAAGGAGCCCTGGAGTCTATGGAACCATCTGGTGTAAATTAGCACCTACATGAGGAGGTCTGGCCAGCAGTGGTCAGACAGGGATATGGGAGATCCTATACAGCTGCACATGGGCATTCATCCAGGAAGTTAACCGTGACATGTTTTATATTGGATTTGCAAAAAAACAGGGTGGGTCCCATGTAAAATTGATGGATGGAATTAGAGGAGTCTTGAATATGCAATTTCTCTCACAAAAAGTTAAGATCTTTAGTACTCATTTAAAATTTTGGTATGATAACACTAGCAGTAGCCTTTTCAAGTCAAAATTAGGCAGAACAGCACATCTGACTTTGCACTGTTTAAAAAGGTGACTAACTAGTCCAGAATAGACTCCAATTCTATGCAAATGTATGGCGTGGTATGATATCTATGGTCCAAATGTATTACTTTTTGCAAAGGTATTGTTTAAAATGAGGACTATCATATCCATAAAAGATTTCCACATGTAACAAGAAACGTCAAGTCAAAATCTGGAAAACTACAAGCCAACAAAGTGCCTCACACATTGGATTCAATTTCAGCATTAGCATAAACTCAACTCAATCCAAAATCTTCTATTTACTCCTTTGGAATTACCAACACCCCTCGTTCCTCAATCTCTATGGACTACATATTTCCTCAGTTTGAGCAGATGTTGCTGGACCATTAGCCCTTAGCTTACCTCCAGATATTAGACGTGTGAGAAGCTAAGATAAGAAGACTGTCAAAGAGCGAGCGGCGGAAGTTTCTGGAAGTGATCATCTGGCCCAGCTGTGCGACGGGAGGAGGATGTCGCCACCACTTGCATGCAAAGCAAATATACAGAGCTCATGTATGTATATAAAAATGGACTAACGTACGAAGATACAAACAAACATGTCTTGGTAGTGCAGTCAACCGCTGTCAAGCCTATGGGGCCCTCTGTCATTCAAAGGGAAACCGCCCTGTCAGTGAAGCATCCAAAACAAGCAACAAGCCAGCTCCGCTCTCCTCCTCTTCCTCCGCCCACAGACCAAATAAAAAGGAGTGAGTCATGGTCCAAGGCTCTGGATGGAGATGGGGTTTGATGTTTGGCACTAGGGATATGCAAGCAACACCCTAGAACCGGTGTGACGAAAAATACTGGGGTTTCCAAAAACGAGCTAGACTGGAGGGAAATTGTGATGGGAGAGAGCTGACATTCTAGGCCTAAAGAGAGAAAATCCACCTAAGGATATATACATTAGGCAGACTCACACGAACACTTTTGTTGAATTGAAAAAAGTCAGTCTCGCGTTAGGGTAAGGACTTATTCATTCATCAGTTAACAGCGCAGAAAGACGAAGATATCCTGCAAGGGCCCTACAAACGAAGCCAAACAAAGTAGTGTACAAGGAGTATCAAAGTCTGTGTTGAAAATAGCTACAGCAATTAAGAATCATACCTTTCTCCCACATCCTCTACTCGTCCACCCCCGCTCAGCAATACCTCCTGGACTCCTCACATGGATTATTGCGGGCATCCTCCACACTTTTGGAACACAGCAAGTAAAAGACTTGACCAGTAAAAATGAGAACGTCCATATGTACTGTAGATAAAAAAAATGCTCCACTACAATATTTTATCATTTAAAAAATATGGGAAAATACTTGGCTTGCCCACCCCTGGACTAGATCATATTTGTGTGATATTCATAACAAGTCAGCTCTATTAGCACTTCATGCCATTGCAGCTAACCTATAAAACACACCTTTTCAATCACAAGCCATCTTTCCACTCAAACGCACAAAGTGGTGGCGACATTATCTCTGGATGACTGATAATGTACTTGAACAGAAATAAAATTGCTTGCTCTGAATCAATTCAAAGAGCCTATTTTAAAAGGCATTTTACAAGATGTGTGTGTTTGCAGTGGACAGGAAGACAGTTGACGGTGCTTTCACCTTGAGTGCGCTGCCATTAGTGAAAAGTGATACAGCAATATTGTGGTTAGAGTCGGGTCTCAGAGGTAAGCAGAGCAGGCTACTTAAAATCTCACGCCACTGTCCATTAGGCAGAAGTAGAGTGGCTCAAGATGGCTGCCTGATTTACAAAGAAGGGCACTTAACTAATAAGGATGCCTGTGTTGTTACTACTAATGCTGTATCTATCGGTTGAACTCGGAGGCCGGACTTTCCGAGTTGTAAAAATCTGTGAATATTGGTATATTTGACCAGAATTATCATTAAAGTTACTGCACATCTTCCAGATAATTTGAAAAATGTATGCATTCAGATGTGTTGCCAGTAGTGTGTGGGGCATGGTAGTAGCTCTAGTAGATTGTTTTTTTCTTTTCAAAAGCTCCTGTTTTTATTATTGCATATGGCTTGTTACTATAGACCTCTGACAGTGACCCAGAGCTATACCACCAAACCAAGTTCTAATAGTTAAAATGGTAAACTCATTGTTTTGCTTAGTCACAGCAGAAGATCAGTTGACACAGCAGAACAGTGTTACAGAAGGGTGAGGTTGAGGTGAGTGTCAGACAGTATCAGGATAGTCTATAACGGACACTGCATACAACCACGCTGACAGACTTTCATATCTCATAACTCAATGGGACACGGATGGGGATGTTGATAATGTGCCTTGATATGACACTATGAACTTCATAAATTAACTCAAGTTAACTCAACAACCTACCAACAAAAATGCCAGAAGAGTGCAAAAAAGAGTGAAAAAGTACAAAGTGACCCAAAAAAAAGGATTTTGCTAGTTCATGGGTAAATGCTCTATACACTAAGTCACATAAAAAAATATGACAATAGTTCAATAAATTATTATTATTATTTTCTGACCTTTCAAAGCTAGTGGAGTTGGTATCTTTTCCCCTATTCCCCCAGTGGTTTAGAATCCTTCCAGAAATTCCAGATAATTTCTTCCTTGGCCGATAACTGACTTAAAAATGTGAAGCCATAAACAATCATTACATTGTAATAACTCAAATAGATAGCTCATAGCTGATTTTTCATATTTTATTCCCGCAAGTTACTATGGAAACACAACTAATCCACCCTTCTGCATCTATATAACAAAGTATGCTCAAAATAAAACACAAACTAACATGGGTCATCAGTGCTCAAAGCTAACCAGACTATTTTCACAATTCCCTTGACACAGAAAATTCCCCGCTTCAGAACATATACGCGTCTCATGATAAAATGTCCAGATGATAGTCCACACCATTTGTAGTTCTAATCTACTGAGGTTTCATCTGATGTCCTTTGGGAAACACACTAGTCTGGACTATGGGAACTTTCTGTGCAGCTATTATCATACACTCCACTGTTTTTATTGGACATTCTTTCACAATGATTTGTAGTGGCTAAAGAAATATGAAACTTTTTATCAAACGTTGTCTTAGGTTTTATTTTACGTTTGAACAATCTATTTTCTCAAGCTTTATTTTATTAGGGCCACAGAATTTAGAGGAATTTAGTTTTGGTTTGGGAATATCTGGTTGGCTGCCTATATTAAAAGGTGTAGTCTGTAAGTTTCCTACAATAATTAAAAAATATAAATAAATATAATAATAATAATAATACAACTTCAATTTACTATCTTACTAACTGACTAATTGACTATCTGACACTGTTGTAAAATAGGTTGTCTGTAGTCTGTAGAGGCCAGGGGAGGGACTAGGAAGTAAAACTCAACAGCTATTGGTCACTAAGTGGAAACCCGCAAACTGTGATTTGATGTTGCTGTAGAGGCCAGATGAGGAATTAAAATAAAATAATAATTATGACAGATTAACTACTTTACATCAGAAAACAGGTTCGGATAAAGACATTTTTCATTTGACCAATTTTGGGAGTCATACCTTTCACATACAAGGCATATAGAATGGCATAACATTTATTTAATATCGCCATGGTAATAAATATTTACTATTTGGCACAACATCTCATTTCTAGGCTATATTTTTCTTTCCTGTAACACTCCAAGACGTATAATATTCTCAAGAGGAGTGCAGCTGCTAAATACAGGCTACATGCATGAGGAGGAACTTCCAACATAATCCAACACGTGGGCTCTGCAAATCCAAACATGCTCGCACACACTTTGAAGAGCAGCGTTCCCACTCAAACAAGTAGGAGCCAAACTAACAATTCTACAGTTACGTGTAAATCACATCCGGTCCATTTGCTGCACTCAAAGTCTGGAGTCGGGACAAAAGCTGGTCGGACAATGTCGTAATTAACTGGGGAAGAGACAAAACGGGGAGGTAGGCTACCAAAAAGGGGCTATTGTATGAAGTTCTACAAAGAGTAAGAATGATCCTTTTCATTGGGACAGATAAGGGTTGAAGAAAGAGTACAGGGTGAAAAGGTGGCTTCAGGGTAGGGCTCCAGGGGATGAGGAGAAGTGTACAATGCGCATCTTCTAGTTCAAGGGTAAATGCTCTTTCCAATAAGACACAATGTCATCCAACAATCAGTGTCTTAGTGTCTTTTAAAAACCTTATCAACTACCAATCCAATAAATCCATTAGCAGTTCATCATAATTCTAAAAGCAAAGCATTGTATCATGATTCAATGATCCTCTCAGATTAGCAGATCGTCAAAATATCATATCACAATTCGATCTTTTATTGCACACCCCTACGTCAAATTAATGTAACTTTTCTGACTGGTTCATTTTGTTTTAAATACCAAGGCAATGACCCAAAATTAATCCACCTTTCTTGGGCAAAAAAAACATTGTTGGTGGGAAGAGTCTTTGACGAGGCAAAAAATGGGGAGGTAGGCTACCAAAAAGGGACTATTGTATGAAGTTCTAACAGCTAAGAATGACCCTTTTCATGGGGCCAGATAAGCGATGACGGAAGGGTGCAGGGTGAAAAGGTGGCAGAATTTAGGGTAGGGCTCTAGGGGACAAGGAGACGTGCACTATGAGCAAGGACTTCCCCTGGGGTTGAAAAGCAGACGGTAGTGGATTAGCATGTTAATGTGGACATGCAGTACTCCAGGGGGTCCTCCTGTCAGCTATATAGAGACAGGTGAGATGAGGATAGGCACCTCAGAAGGCAGGAAATCAATATCTTTAAGGAGGGGTTGGATTAAGATGAGGACACTACAGGAAAAAAATTGCATATTTTGGCTAAATTCTGAAACTGGAAAAGGGGATAATTCAATTGACTTTTTGATTTCTTATCTAATCTTAACTTTGAGAACCTCACCTGATATATCTGTTTCTTTTCGCCAACCAAAAGTTATTCTAAACCAGTGATGTGAGGAAATTATATATGAAAACTGTTCTCTGGCAAGTCTGTAGAAGTATGCATCTTCTCTCCATCTCAGCAATGGCTTTTTTCCTAAAGTGCAAGCTAACTTTGAGTAGGGGTAACCTGGGTAACTCGAAGCTCAAGTTTAAACTCTGACTCTGCCCACCATAACAACATCTTAAACATGCTTCTACCTTTACATGAATCAAAGAGATGCCAATCAGGCCTTACCCTTCTGTAGATAGCATCAGGAACATACCAACTGTCATGTCTGCACTGCTGGTATCTACAATAATATTATCCTTCCATGGATTTACATTTGCATTTCAGATGTCTGGCTTTGCAACTGAAATGGCAAATGTTGGTTCTGCATTGACAAGAATAGAATTTCCTTTAGCTTATCTGCCCTGGGTGGTTGGACATGTCATATGTTGACATTCTCTTAAAGGGATCAGTGCCGTCCTTAGAGACCTATTGTGTTACTTATCTACCTCATTACATAACTGAACTGCAGACTAAACAACAGCTAAGACGATGACAAGCTTTTGAAGACTTCCACTTTCATAGACACTAACAACTGCTGTCATTGGTGCTGAAATTGTCAACAGCACATGGCAACCGCAAACTTTAGCCTTTTAGCTTGACTTCTTCAGTTTTACTACCAGCTTTTGTCACGAATAAAAAGGCAAGCCGCATCGGGACAATAGCGCACAGCAAAATAAATCACCAAGCTTTTTGTGGCATAGGCCAACCCTTTCCTAGTGACCATTCATAAACATCTGTTGAGCCAAGGCTGATATTTATAGCCTTCTTCAACATGCAGCATACCTACCTGACAATACATTTAAATATAATAATAAAATGGGGTGGGTCTAAAGCCTGGGTAACAATTAAAACCAGTGATTGGAGCTATATAGTGGTAAGGCCCGGTCTAAACACTGGTTGGTACTCTACGGGTCATTCCTTTGAGGGAGCAGTTACCATGGCGAGGGTTACCATGGTGAAGGGGCCCATGGTCGTCCCAAAGGGGGCAGAGCACTTCAAAACAAAACGAGGACAGATGCATGGAAGATGAGGCAATGAGGCACTGTACACAACGCATATAAATGAGTCTGAACAGGCTGCTTTCTTCTAGCCAATATTGTTATAGTTAAAAACTGCAAATTATTTTCAAACTCATATTCTGTGTTGGCTGGTTGCAATCTTGCCAGGCAAATAAAACATATATACAATACCTAAAGAACTCTGTGAGCTTTTTTCCATTTAGTCCACATTCATTCAGTGGTAGCCTGCAGCCTTAAGCAAGTGCCCATGTAATTTAAACCACCCCTTAATGCTCTCTACCCACACACTGACAGCACACACTTGCAGTCAGTCCTAACGACACATTATTTTAAATGTCTTGTAGTCCGTTTACCTACAAATTCAGTGCTCATGTTGCAGTCACATAACGAGCCCTTGTCTGGTGTGCCCTACCTACACACAGACAGCACACGCCTGTCGTCATTTATTATTTTATGCCATTTTGACTGTAGAAGATGATTTGCAGCCCATTACTTTCAACACCAACGCTCAAAGACTGCATGTGTTTGCATAACTTTGAATAAAATCTTTAATATGCCGAGATAATACTGCCTTAAAGACCAACATAAATATTGCTTTATGAGTTGGAGGATTTAGCCAAAATCCCACCCTGATTTATTTTTCATTCACTAGAAGCATGTAAGCTCGGGGTAATGGCCAGTCACAGTAAAGCCTGTTTTTGAGATCCGCCAATGGATTCACAAGACTTTACTCTTCCTATAGGCACGTCATGTAGCATCTATGCATTCATGCTGTCCATCTGTTTCACACTAGTTTTACTGAGCTGCTGTGTGCGACGTTCCAGAGAATTCCTGGTTTTCCATTGACCGTGCCTGTCCGGACCAGATGCGCACAAAGACGGACAGTCAAAGGGCTTCAAAGTGTATTTAGGAAGCCCGCAAAAGCAATATCCCCCATCTCAGGCCATTATGGAGCAAGCAGAAGAAAATGTAATAGAGAAACAGAGGTCTTTAAAAAGGATAGTGAAATCTGACCCAGACTAGTTAGACTAACAATAAGGCTCATTCATTCTGCGTTTGAGCTAGAAACAGTAGAACTAGTGGCAAAAAGGATGAGGAGAAAACAATCAAGCTGTTTAGCCCTCACATCTGGGAACCATAAAGGAACAACATAGCTTATAGCTGCGGCGAAAGCTAACAACAGGTCCCATTGGAAGAAAGGAACTAAGCATCATTTAGCAGTAGGTTCCCAACACTGGAAAAAGTCAGAGTTCAACAAGCCGGAAAACTTTGCTATTGGGTAAATGGATGTGTCTAAAATGGTATATTGTGTAGACTGACAACAGGAGATTTTATATAGAGACATGAAGAATTGCATGGGTTTTATGTTATTTAGAGTTGCCAGCCTCTTTAGTAGGTACAGAACTCAATTCATTTAGGCATACAGACATTGCAAAGATAACTAATCCTGCATCAACGGGGAAGGAAGGGCACTGCTCCTAAAACCCCTACAACGGGGATTTCCATGCACAGCCGTCTCTAGGTGAAAACTCCAAACAAATGAGAGAAAAAAATCCAGTGAGCGGCAGTTGCACGGAAGAAATGCATTGTGTGCCTGGTTTGTTTGAGATAATAGAGGACGTATTCAAACATTCTTTAAAATATATATGCAATGATCTGGTATGCTCACGTTATTTCATTGACCACTAAGCTAACAATAAGGGAAAATAACCACTTAACAATGTAGTACATACATACATTGTGTTGTGACCACACTCTGCAAATTCTCAAGAAACCCTAAATGTTTGCCAGTGAACATTGAACCAGACATAGGCCCCACATAGTCCCCCTTATTATTCTCCAGAATCTGTCATCAGCCCTTGCATTCTTGAGCTGTAGTTTGTGTGAAAGCTCGGACTGGACTGTGTCACAACCTCACTCACGGACATATAAACTTCCTGTGAACATAGAAGGCTTTTGAAGAAGAATGTGTTGGTGGGAAAGTGTCCAGAGAGAGCTAAATAAAGACAGCTTTTAGAAGGAACAGGTTTGAGGCGCTCACATGGGTCAACAGTGAAGAGGAGCGGCTGCCAAGTCAACCTGCGCACGACGAGAGCTTTGGTAAGGAAGAAAATAATATAAAAATTACTAACATTCAGGATGCTTCTACGTTTAGTATCATATGTGTTTACTTTGTCAATATGTTTCAATTAGACATGTTTGGTTGGTTTGTAAAAGTTTAAATGATGTGAACACAAATTTTGTTTTTATGGGGGAATAAATTGCATTTGTAGTCGAAAGTTAGTTTAGTTCCAGTTACTTTCACAGTTATTTGTGTGGCTCCTAACATGAAAAAAATCCCTATTTGCACATACAGTAACTGAACCCAAACAGCAACTGACCCCATACAGTAACTGACCCCATACAGTAACTGACCCCACACAGTAACTGGCCCCATACAGAAACTGACCACAAACAATAACTGACCCCATACTGTAACTGAACCCATACAGTAACTGAACCCATACAGTAACTGACCCCATACTGTAAGTGACCCCATACTGTAAGTGACCCCATACAGTAGCTGACACCATACAGTAGCTGACACCATACAGTAACTGACCCCATACAGTAGATGACACCATACAGTAACTGACCACATACAGTAACTGACCACATACAATAACTGACCACATACAATAACTGACCACAATGCTTACTATGCAACTTTGAACAACAGGGCAAGATGCAATCTCTTCTTAGTCGTATACATCAACAAAAGTTGATTTCAATTTGAATTATTTATCTGTATAGTTTCAGTATAGACATAGTCAGTGCTAAAATACTAACAAAGTCAGTATTGCCTATAAATAGTTGTTGTATGTACCCTGGTATTCTCAACAGAGCAATTAAGCACCAACAACGACAACGGTTGGCATGACTTGAGATTCCACTCCATTTGACAATATAAATGCTTCTAGGTTTGCAGTACTAACCCAACTTGAACCATACATTTCCAGCAGAAACATCTCTTCATATTCACACAACATAGAATACCTAAAATATGACAACACACAAAAAACAAAGTGCAGACATCCACATCACACAGACCCCAGTATCAGCTGCATCTCTGCTGTGAGCCTGCTCTTCCCGTCCCTCTGTTGATGGGACACTGCCCGTGAGACAGAATGGAATGTGACACTGGATGTCAGCCCTGGTTTGGGATACTTGGCTGCCATTCAGCCATAGATGGAGGCCTGGGATAAGGGCCTGAAGGGGGTGAATGCTTGAAAAGACAAGAGCTGTAGCCACTAGGTCACTGGATAGTTCTACTGGTCATTAGGCTTGCTTTGTTTACTGTAGTATTGGCAAAGTGTCCGAGCATGGACGGCCCATAATGTAAATACTAATTTGGTTTGAAAATATGTATTCAAAAGTTGCAAGACAAAGAGGTTTTGGTGTTAAATCCTCGGGCCATACAACAATCTCCATGAGTGGAGCCTGCATGTCCTCCCTGTGTTACTGTGGGTCCTCTCCAATTTCATCCAACCATCTAAAGACACGTTAGGAGAACTGGTAAATCTAAATTGGCCTTATTAAATGAACATGACAGTGAATAGTTGTCCATCAGTGTATGTCTCTGGTCATTGTCCCCCCACTTGAGGCTCATAGTTGCTGGTTAAAGCTGCAACCTGCAATTACTAGATAATCAAACAAACTGCATTCCAAATTGTGCCACATGGTTTCAATTCTAACAAATGCTGAGGCGACATCTGTGCTGCAAGCTGATATTCATCCATCATTCAACAATAAGCTTACTCTCATCTTCACATATTTTTCTCCCATATTTCAGCCAACCCAGAATTGAATTGCCTGAATAAATGCCTATAAGTGCACATCAATTCTTTATGCAGGTTACTGGGGCAGTTGGTTCCTGTGACGTCTCTATCTAGGCCACGCTTACAGCCAAAGTCTTTTAATCGTGATCTTCTGCCAACTCAAATTAAGACACCTGTAAGTGGAAAAGATCTCAGTCTGGAGGAACAGCTGCGGAGCGGGAAGAACCTTTTGACCGATCACCTGCAATGACCCACCATACTATGACTGAAAAAAAAAGGTCATGGTAAAAGTTAAATTCAATTATATATCATCAAAAAGTTCTGACAAGACTGAACTAAGATTGAACCAGGGCTAAAGCAGGTCTAACCCAGGACTAAACCAGGACAAACCAAAGACTAAACCAGGACTCAACTAGGACAAACTAACCCAGGTCTAACCCAAGTCTTGACAAAAGACTAAAGCAGGTCTAACCCCAGGAATAACGCAGGACTGAATCAGGTCTTATCCAGGTCTAGACCCAGGACAAACCAAAGACTAAACCAGAACTCAACTAGGACAAACTAACCCAGTCCAAGGACTAAAGCAGGTCTGACACCAGGAATAACCCAGGACTCAACCAGGTCTCAATTTAAGACTGAATTAGACCAAAACCAGCCATAACATTTTGACTCGGATATTCTTAATAGGACTCAAACAAGCTTCTATCCATCTTAAAACCAATTCTGGAACTGATCTTAACATTGTACTAAGTGTGGTCCAACATGGCGTGTCTTAAGTCCAGTCAAGCGCTCAGTGGTTTGGTGGTTTTTTGGGATGTTGACAGGACATGTAACCAGAAGTGACGTTGAAAATATACTTAAGAATCCCGTGTGGTGGAGGAAAGCTAAACACGGATCAGAAATATGGTCACTGGTAAAAGACAGTAGAGTTTTTGAACGTGTCTTGATTAAGGTCACTGGTAATTAAGACCATCTGACTGGATAAGAGGTGTGTGGTAGAGGCAGGTGAAGTACAAGCCTAATGTACTTTGGCAAAGGCTATTTAAATCAAGCCATTACGCAGCACTCGTCTTGCATATGTCTTCAAAAGAACACATTCCAATTTCAATGTTCTGCTAACTTGAAGTCCGTAAGTATTGTTTTATTTACAAAAAATGGTGGAACCAATTTCTTTTTTAAAAAACAAAGAAAAAGAGAGAACATTGGTTATGTAAGTGTAAAATGGGATGTCCGTGGCACTGGTGGTAAAGCAGGATATCCATAATATGCTGGATGGTTTACACATTTTACAGTGCCGTTGTGTCATTGGGCAAGACACTTCGTTCCGGGCCAGCTGTGGCTATGGAGTCAATAAATAATAGACCGCCTTGATAAAGCAACTAGAGCCAATACAGAAGCACCATTCAGGCTTTTATTTTTATTTTCATGTGAATTACTCATTACTGTTGTCATTCGTTTGTTATCTGCAGTGAACACAAGCTGATGAGTCAGTCAGACTGCAAAAAGGTCAAGTGCAATGGCTAAATCTCACTCTGGTCTAGCCCGGGGTGCGCACACTTTTTTACTCGGGGGGGGCCAAAACAAAAATGTATTACTGCTCCGGGGGCCAAATGCAAAAATATTGAATTTAATGAGATAAATAATAAAGTCCTTACATTTATTCACACTTCCCTTATGAAAATTGGACTGTGAGCCAAAATGGTTGCCTAAAATGAACGGGGAATTTGGACATTCAGATTATGTCATTGATAATTGGGCTTACTATCCATAGATTCTGGGATATCCTCGCGGGCCAAATCCAAAAGCTTGGCGGGCAAACTTAGGCCCCCGGGCCCTACTTTGGGCACCCCTGGTCTAGACAATGTTACCCAACAGCCAAAGGTCACAGAGAATAAACAAGAATGATTTTGTTTTTCTGAAGAACAATTTTATTTTAACAAAATAAGTATTGATTCAGACATGGATCCCTGAGAGAACATCCTGTCACAAGTGCACCATTTTGGATGCACATATAACCTCACCAAATCCACAAAAATCCTTTCTGGAAACACAGATGGCCTTGAATTGGACTATTATCCAAACAGTAATGGAAGTCTGCATATCCAGATCACTATCCACAGGTATAAAAATGACATTACGAGCCATCTGGGGCAGGTCCATTACACCATCAGACAGACCAAGCTATATCATCAGGTGGCACAATCAATATTACTGTCATATACGGCTGCAAAGCACAAATCAATGGCGTAAAATGTGTAGGCTTCTATAAATGCAAGTCATGCGCAAGGGCAAAAGGCTGAAAAGACTAGACAGGGGCTACTCCCATCTTCACAACATACAAATCTTAAATGTAAAAAAACACGATTATGTACACTATATAGTATATTTCTTTGTATAAGCCTCTAATGATTTTGTCACAGATGAGCCAATTGTGGTAGCTGCAGTGAAATTCAGTCTAGAAGCCGGTTTCAGCACCATCCAGGCGTGGACCAGAACAAAAGGCGCATGCCGCAGCGGTGAGAGGAGCGCACCAAGACGCAGCAACGAAAGCCTCAAATAACGTAATTTACGCACGTGTGGATATTGGTTATTTTATGCATTTGTGAATAAGAAAAAAAAAACCCAAAAGCATAGCGGAAGTTGTGTTTTAAAGCAGAAAAAACTCAACATAGCTACACATGCATCAAAATAGCTGAACATCGCAGCACAAGGCGAGGGATTAGTGGAAAGCATTGACAATATACTGCATAATTGACTTCATTGACGAAGTAACAGCCGGCGTTGGATAAAAAAAGACGCAATATGTTTCTGATTATTCCAACAAGAAAATGTCCAGTAAGCGCTAAAGAACGTGCTTGGAAGCTTACCTGGAGCTTGTGGCTGCAGAGCGGCACTAATACTCTTGTGTGGAGTGAGCTGGAGCGACAATGAAAGCACTGTGGGAGACGAAGATTCCGCCCATCGCCAATTGAGCTACCGTATATGCTAGGGTAAAGGCGCAAGGGGATTCCGCGGGCTGCGCTATGCAAATTGGAACAGCAGCCAATGATGTGGTGGCTAACAGGCCACGTGGTTTGTATTAAAACTTGACTGATTAATTAGCAATAGGCCTATATAAATTAACTTAGTGATATATACTAAAAATAAATAAATAAAATAAGGCAGTGGGGGAAAAAAATAACCGTGTGGAAAAAAATAGTAAAAAATGTTGAATATTAAAAAAAGAACATACGAGTTATTAAATGTGCAACTACAAAGCCATACATTTATGGTAGCCAAATATTTTCCTTGTAATGTATGTAAAGGATATTATAAATACAACTCAAATTTGTAAAAAATGACATTATTTTTTATTTATTTTGTTGTCATTTTCCTCCCTTCAGTAATGGACTTGTGTTGGGAGAGTGGGAGAGGAAGTGTGGTCTGCAGTACATTAGCCGAGTGCAGAGCTGTTGGGGTGTGGCTGTTGCTGAGCAAAAGAAGAGCACGGATGAGGCAGAGAAAGAGGGAGGATAGTGTGGATGTGATGCCGGGAGTGAGACAGCGTGAGTGTAGCGATGGTACCTCCGAAGTGAGGTGTGGCAGGATGCTCACTGCTGATGTGAGGAGAGCCACACTGACACACATTTGGGTACAGACAACTTCCAAGATGGAGTAGACACGTCCTGGTTATTACAATAAAACATAATACGGAGTAGAACATATTAAAATCTCCAAACTATGATTTTGTTATGATTACCTCATGTTAAAGCTACAGGATTCCCTCATCTCACATAGGAGTTGCCAGTTTGTCCCTTTAGTATCCTGGAGCATGCTGCCACCTACTGACAGAGACACCACAATGCAGTCAATAATGCTTAGATTTTATTTGATGCTAGTACATTGTGAATAAAAATAAAACTCTAAAAACTCTATACATACGGCATTTGCCATTTCATTTGGTCTTTTAATTTGATCAAGCATGAACAGTTATGATATAAATGTACAACTACAGCGTCATCATTAAGGCACAGTTATATGGCAGTTTCAAATCACAGTTGAAGATCCGAGGGGGACGACTGTACAGTCTCACAGCTTTCCAAAGTGCTCGATGTATGGATGTCTCCTAGCTCTCACTTGGTACTGACAATGTCACGTGCAATAAGCTCTTTCATGATCTCATTGGTTCCTCCATAGATGGGCTGTACACGGGAGTCCACAAAAGCCCTGCATAGACACACAGAGACAAAGAAAATGATAATAACACAGAGAAAAGTATATGCAAGTAACACAAATAGAGTTGCACTTACTTAGCAATAGGGTATTCCCACATGTAGCCCCAGCCTCCATGGAACTGCAAACACTGATTAGCCACTCTGTTCTGAAGATCAGACGCCCTGCACATAATTAGAACAATTATTGAGGGAGTGGACTCCACGTACACTGGTTCTGATGTAAGGCCAATAAAGACTTTACATTTACTCACCAGTACTTGGCCATGGAAGCCATAGAAGCATCCAGTCGTTTCTCAGCGTGCAGTAGAATGCAGTTATCTACAAACGCTCTCCCCACACAGATGTCTGTCTTCAGCTCTGCCAGTTTGGGTTGCACTGTCTATAAAGTGAAACAATAAAATACAAATCTAAACGACCAGTTAAAAACATTACCATAAAAGTAGCAAAATTATCAATGATATATACTGGGAATTTCAATATTAGCTCTATTTAATGTAGGCAAATTGACATGCTAGGAAGCTCAGGAGCTCTGTGTAATTCATTCCAGAGTGTACCATATCTCTAAGACCCTGCATCACATTTTTTAAATATATATATATATATATATATATATATATATATTTTGTGTTTCAGTCCTAGATGAATGATATAATTTGCTGTTCATACCTGTAGGTGAGAAATAGTTTTGCCAAATGCTTTTCTCTGCAGCACATAGTTCCTGGTTTCCTCAAACATGAACTCACTGCTCGCCAATGCCATGGTAGCGATAACCAGGCGCTCCTACACACAAAAATTACAACTATAAGTAGTAATTGTAAATCATGAAATCAAGCAAAATAGTATTTATTTTCTTTCTCCCCTCACCTGAGGCAGCTCATTCATCAGGTAGAAAAAGCCCTTGTTGACCTGTCCCAAGAGGGCGTTCGCTGGGAGACGCACATCCTCAAAAAACAGTTCAGCAGTGTCCTACAGGTAAGGTCAAGTGTTTACAAAGATAGCCTAGCTTCACATATTACAAAAAAAATGAAAAAAAAATCCCTTTACCTGTGCCTTCAAACCAATCTTCTCTAGTTTGCGGCCCTTATTGAAGCCCTTCATGCCATCTTCTACCAGGAACAAACTGATGCCATGAGCTGGAGATCTAGCTTCACGGTTCGTTACAGCCACCACTACAACCACGTCTGCCATCCAGCCATTTGAAATGAAGACCTGGAGGAGCAGAATCAATAGGTTAATGTTTAAGTACCTACCTGCACCTTGTACGTTTATTGTACTTATTTATGTTTTTATGTTTATTATATTGTTACTTATCTCTTTTTTGCAAACACTTTTTCACCATGTACTATTATTGCATGCTATTAGTCTTCAGATCCAAAGCATTTCATTGCATTGTTAACCTTGTGTTGAACGTGCATATGACAAATAAACTGAGTTGAGTTGAGTTGAAGTACATCACATGGAAGACTCATTTTTTGAATTACCTTGTTGCCATTAAGAATCCAGTCACTGCCATCTTTCTTTGCATTAGTCCTAACTCCTTGCAAGTCACTACAGACAAAGATATATATATTTATTGTATTCAGATAGCATTAGTGAGCTATATGAACCCTCTCTTTAAAACGCCCACCTGCCTGCTCCCGGCTCAGTCATTGCAATAGCAGCGATGCACTTCCCAGCAGTCATATTAGGAATAAAACGTTCAATTTGTTCCTTTGAGCCGTATTTAGAGATGTATGGCATGATGATATCAGAATGCAAAGCAAAGCCTGGTCCGGAGCAGTTGGAGTACATCCTAGACAAATACAGTGTGAAAAGTCAATAGTGCAGAGTCTAAACGGTCTGCTTTTGTACTTACTGCTCTTCCGTCATGATGCCAGCATAATAAATATCCCCTCCAATGCCTCCATGTTCCTCCGGTATCAACAAGCCCAGCAAGCCTTGTTTACCTGCCTTCTCCCAGACCTCCCGACTGACCTGACCCTCTTTCTCCCATCTGAAATGAAAGCAAACTTATATTAAACATTAAAAATGCAACAATATTATTAAAATGTAGAGCTGGCAGACGTACTTGCTGTGATGTGGAACCACCTCCTCTTGGTAGAAGCGGCGAACACTTTGCCTGAACAAGTCGTGGTCCTCGTTGAAGATGCGACGGGTGCCGATGTCCATGAGGGTCTTGGCCGAAGCGGTCTCTAGACGTGTGGAGGCAGGCTGGTGGGTCTCCTCTGTTTGGGTGTGCTGCAATCTGAAAGTTGAAATTAATGCATACATACATACATACATAGAACATATGTCCTGTGCATTGTACCTTATGGAAGCTGCTGAAAAGGGCTGGTTATGGCTTGAAACATTTCTTAGCCCTGAATAACAGCTCTTGGCGATTCCTCGAGCAAGCATCATCTGAAATAAAAGAAAGACAACGTTAGTTTGAGTGCAATGTTTGGCTTGACTGTAGTGAATTGCGCAGTTTGGTTAAATGCCAATAAAAAGTAGGTGGAAGTTAACTAATGGCGGACTCGTATTTGTTTTTGTAGCTTTTTTTCTTAGATAGAATACAGAAATAGTTGAATTTGGAGAGAAGCTTATAGAGGCGTACCCGTCAAGCTGTCTCAACTAAATCACTGATTGCTCAAACTGGCTTCTTTGCCACTCCAAGACACCGACAGAAATATTCATCTGACTTAAAGTTATCCTCCATGTGACACTTAATGAAACGGATCCCAGAACGTACCATATCGACGTTAAGTAGCCTGTAGAATAAATACGTCCAAAGTAAGAGAGACGGTCCTTCGGCTGGAGCGGCTTCTGTTTGTTGTGACCTTCTTCTTCGGGACCAACACTTGGCGCAAACATAACAAGGCGGAGCTTTTTGACGCCCTCTAACGACAAGAAAGAAACTTGCAACTGTTTGATTTAAGTGAAGACGAACAAAGTTTGCTATAATGTAATTCTAGTGAAAACTATGCCGTGGCTTTGGAGAATTAATATAAATATGCAATGAGTTTTTAATTTGATTTACAGAAAGAGAACAGGATAATATAATAAACCAAAATTAACAGATTTATCAAACGATTAACCAAGAGCTGTTTTCCTGTTTTCTAGACTTTCATGTTATTACATTTATTAATATGTAGTAGGGATATCATGTTGGATAATATATAATAGTATGTATGTATGTATGTATATAGTAAGTTTATGCAGTGATGCTAAAGTTACTGCATCAAATTAAATATTGAAAAATCAAAACGGGCAGTATCTCAGGGACCTCAGACTTGAATTGCCTTCAGAACTAATATATTTAAATTCAACATTTGATTTACATTACATGTTACACTAAATATTGATTATTGACTTACAATGCATGCATTAATATATGTCATAAGTGATGCTATTTTATAACATATTAAGAGTAATGAGAGATCAAGAACCAACCCAAGTGGGATGTACGTTGGAAAAGTTTATTCTGAAATGAAACAGAATGAATATAAATACAACTTTGGTGGGAAGTGGGGGACATTTTGGCGGTCAATCCACGAGACTCTCCAGCACCTTGGGATTGCTGGGCCAGTGGTGGAGCGACTGAATGAGGTGGACGGTGGGAAGGGAGGGATCTACCCTCACTTGATGAGTGGTCACCCCTTCTCCCCCGTTCCTCACCCCATGAGGAGTGGAGACACGCCCCGGGGGGGGGAGCAGAGGCCGTGATGGGGTCTACAGCGGAAAGATGACGGACGAGTTTCCAGAGAAGAGGAGGAGGGTTGACGTGAAATGGAAAGAATAAACAAAATACATAACAAAATGGGTTTGCTTCAACATCCCTTTGCACATAGTCCTTGTCTTTCCTTAAGTTGGTCTTTACAGTGTGGATGTTCTCACACCATTGGGCTGTCTGTAGGAAAGTTATGTTACACTTGGAGCACTCCAGCTGTGGGCTTCTTACACAGACAGGATGTGCTTGACGAAAGCTGCGGAGGACAAAATATATACATTAATAAAGAAATAAAAGCATGATATACTATTGTTATAAAGTTTAAAGATCTGTTAATGTGACATGGAAGCAGATGAAATTGTTTATTGTGTTGTTTAGGAATGTTAAAGACAGGGTTAAGGGACAATGTGTTGATGGTAAAGGACCAAATATGTACATATGCCAATAAGTAAGCCCACTCTATTATGAAAAATAGTGTAAAAAAACCGTCAACATGTTTTGTAAGTCTTACCCTCATAGTGCACACTGCCGTTCTCGTCCTCCTGTCCCTGCATGAGAGATTCAATCTCAGCCTCGGTCATCTTCTCTCCTGTAGGTGTCACAAGGACCAGTCAGAGAGGTCTCCATTTCACACACACAGGGCATACTGCACATACTAAGCAACACTATATTTATACACTTCTATTTCAGGGTTTGAGAGCTGAGACTGACCCAGGGTGGACAGCACGATACGCAGCTCAGCGCCCATGACTGTGCCGTTGCCCTCCTTGTCGAAGACGCGCAGACCCTCAACGTAGTCATCCACGGTACCCTTGGGCAATGTGTCGACCTTCTTCAGCATGGGCAGGAAGCCCTCGAAGTTCAGCCTCTTGTTTGCCATGTCTAAACACATAGATACATGCATACATGAGATTTATATACGGGAGATGGGTGATTAAGGTGAGTTTGTGAATGGTACCATCAGCGGAGGGGTTGCCCAGGATCTCTGTGACGACTTTGTTGGTGGGGTTCTGGCCCAGAGCACGCATAATGTCAGCAACCTGGTTGTAGGCCACCTGGCTGTCACCAACTCTGTCAAAGAGACCAAAAGCCTCCTTGAAGTCTGGAAAGATTAAAAGATCAACATAAGACAATACTCTTCTAGACCGTAGTATCACGGTGATAACCAAAAGCAATAGAACATTTTCATGTGCCATTTCTTACTTTCTAAGTAAAGATTCTCATTAAATTCATATATTTGTCGTCTTTCATTTCCACTTTTATAATTACACTTCAAAGTAACGGTAGTTTTACTGAAGTTTCCACCTCTTACACATGAAATATCATCCTTATTGTTATGTAACTGACTTAATTTGTTCTTTCCATGAGTTCATTATGAGGGCTGGCAGCTGTGAGAGAGTATGCTGCCTTCAGGGATCAAAGTCAGTAAACACCTTAAACCACAGCCATTGTTCATGGGATAACTGACAATGCTGGTAGCTTTAGTAAAACTAGATGCTACCAGTAGACTCCAACAAAGGTTATATTTTCTATGCAGCCAAAGATTTGACAGCTCAAGCTTCTCTGACCCCCACCCCTCACTCCACCCCCCAGTCACATTTAGTGCAAACTGATACACCAGACAGAGCGCCCCTATACCATATACAGTCATTGCTCAAGTTAAAAAGAAGAATGCTGACTGCAGTGTAACCTACACCTCTTTCTTGATGGGCCCGGTAACCAGATAAAAACCAGTCGAGCCATCAAATCTGAGCACGGCAAAATCTGCAATTAGCTTTTATTGGTATTAAGCGAATATTTTAAATTTTTATATGAAGAAATTAATATTTTACTTTTTTTTGCCAATAATGCCAACTAAAAGTATCCAAACATTATGCCGTTAATAACAGATCTCTTTCTACACTTGGCTAAAAAGATTGGGAGTTCTATGTAACGGGACACCCCCCAACCCACCGTTTTAGACCTTGGCCATTGCATTAACACTTCTTCTGTGCGATGGCCACTGAGGGCTGCAAGACAAGGCTCACTCTGGCTTAGAATAGACATTTCTCAAATCCTTCTCAACAACTGGACATGAGAGAATGGCATGTCCCGTACACAGTGACCTCCACATAAAGGTTTATGACAACATCTACGTTAACACAATTGAGGAAGGACTATATGATGAACATAAAGCTCCTTTTATACCTATACTATTTTGTTTATAATAATCAGAGATAATATGGTCCAAAGGTCAAAGGTCAGTTGTAGATTCATATATTGTCTCTTTTTGTCACTCACCCTCAATCTGATCCGCTGAGAAATCAGCAGCTGGTGCGGCTTCTTCGGCCTACAATGCAGATAGATTAAAACATGTATAGATAGAAAACAGAACACAAAACAAACAGCATTTTGACACTAATCAATTAACAGCCACAAAAGTGAATGTTCTAAACTTTTTAAATGATGACTACTCAGATAAATGAAGCATAGACTGGATATTAAGTTTTCAATGACCCTATGCCACAAAGAATATTATTCATAAATTGTGGTGAAAATTTTACAAAATAAGAAATCTGTTAATTTGACAAATTCTTCTCTTTCACACTTTTTGTAGGATTTCTAAGTAAGAAAAAATAGCTTATGTGAAAACAATAAAATGGTATCCAAATGCAAAGACCACCCATCTTCTGTGAAATCAAAATGAAGTCCACTGATATAAATCCAACACACTGTACACACCATTGCGGAGAGTAGCTGGACGAGCGGAAAGAAGGGAGAAGCTGAAGTCCCAAGACAGAGTGGTCCTGAGCCATGGTGGGACCCCCTCTTATTTAACTTAGGGCTGTGATGTCACGTATGCTAATGAGCAGGATCAGATGACATGCTGGAACATCTTTAACTTTCTTAGGGCAAACGGAAAGAGGAGCTGTGCCTTCACTGGGCCTTTAGAAGGGGACGAGACTATTTATAGAACATACAAGAAGTGTGTCAAGATGTGGAAAACATACATGTTCAAGACACACATTTATATGGCAACAAATTTGAGGTTTAGACTTGCCTTGTACATTTCTCTTCTGACGATCTGAGGTAGTAAAATGTTCAAGTGTGAGCTGAGACGTCTCGCTCTAGAAAGACTCCAGAGCCATGGAGGTCATTTACGAGAAGATATTTTTAAACACGCACGCTGCTGCTCCTCTTATGGTGAAATCACAGCACAAAAAAACAGGCAAAAAGGCAATACCTAACAATGAAGTGAAAAGACCTGAGATGAACATGGATACACGTTATTACTTTTGGGTCCTTCTTCTGGGGGTGCCCACAGCATACAGAGTTGCAGGTGTAGTTTGGCTTAGACTTTCAGATGTCACGACACCGGCACTGCCGTCTCCATTATCCAATCTTGGAAATGGTACAAAGGTGGTCTCTTGGCTGGTATGTTGTGTAAGATGTAAAGATGAAAAAATTATGAAGCCCAATATTTTTCCCCAATTACAAAAGCTGTAGCAAACCAGCAGTGGGCTATTATAGTGAAGGTGGAGCTAAGGCCCCTATAAGAACAGCAATTTAATTTTTATTTTATTTTTTTAAACATCATCCAAACCTACTGTACAGCTGCATAATAAGGTTCTACCACTCCAGAGACAATGGGGCTGTAAAGAGTATTACTAGGTGGACATGATCAGAAATGAATCCTTTATGGCGCAATGAAGACTAAATGAGATACTCGGCAGCGCTCTCCATGGTGCTGACGGCTTTATTAAATATATGGCATTTTATTGTTGTAGATGAAGGCTATACACTTTATGTGATTTATAATTTAGAAGGGCTTTAAGTGATCACAACGTTCAGTATTTTATGATAAGAGGAACCCAGTGGGACTTTTTGATCGTCGAGGTTTAAATCTGTCTATTATTTTAGTGTTGTTCGGGTGTAAAAGCAAGGAGTTAGGTGAAGAATGGTGAGCAGCATTTAGCAATACAGTACCGCTCGTCATACCAAACTAAATGAGGGAAAAAAATGGTGGCGATGGATGTGAACAGCAATTGAGACCAGCTGGGAATGGCTGTGATCTAGAACATTCTAGACAAGAACCTCCTGCAGGAGTAATAGTGGTAATAGGAGCCAAACGCTCCTGGTAGCTTTTAAGGAAATTATTATTATTATTATTATTATTATTATTTTGCCTAAATTGTACACTAATATTTAATTCACCCACAGGTGGCCACAACATACTTTTAGTGCCAGTCCCAAGCATATATACCTTGTCTAGAGGAGAAAGTTAAACTGCAATTTTTTTTTTATATCCGTACATTGCAATATTCGTGACAGACAAATAGTTCTAAAGTTTAAAATTATACTATACTATACATATTTTCGATTATTTTAATTTCTTTTTACATTTGTAGCCGTGTAAACATGTCTTTGAATAGCCCTGGATTATGTGGTTGTAGTCAGAGCGATGAGAACTATTGCATTTAGTCAACCACGACAAAAACAGTGTTCCGCAAGCATTTAAGTGTCAAACATTCCCACAAAATGTTTACAATTTCCATTTCAAATTTCAGAAGACGTATTTAAGTATTTAATTATATAAAATTGTAGAATTGTAGAGTCTCTCCAGGCTCTAACTGCAGTAAGTCTGGCTTGTCATCGTTGCTGTAACACGTTGAAGCTGGGGGCTCTTTTCAAACTCTGGGAGACCACACCCCCCTGGACAGATGAGCCCTATTTTTACCCCTTTTCTGCTGGAGGTGTTCAGTTTCTTCGGTGGTGGTAGAGGAGGGGTCTGCTTCCCTCTTAAGAGTGACTGCTACTGTATCCACTACTCTGGCCCCAAGGCCCTACCCCGACAGACCGCGGGTCATAAAGAAATATGGGTAGAGGGCTTAAAAAAGACCCATGGCATTGTGTTGCCACAAAGATTTGAGGGTTTACCTAAGCCTTATTTGGGAGAGGAAGCAGGCCAGCCCAGCTATAGTGGCTAATGCTGGATTATAATCTCAGTCACTACAATAACACACATATGGCTGTTTAGACCGAGGGTATACGTCTATTTTTATATTATGGTTTCATATGTTATAGATAACATGTCATTCTGAACCGACAGGCCACAATATTAAAGACGGCTGTTCTAATTCTCCCATATGGAAATTCTGAATCAAATCACCAAGCAAAGTTCAAGACAAACCTGCTTATTTAACATAGGCAGCAGAATAGAAATAAAGAGAAAATATCCAGTGAGTGACAGTTCTGTGGGCAAGGTCAAGACGACAGATAGGCCATAGCAACTCACCACCACCTGTTGCAACCAATGGTATTGAGTTAAACCTTGAAGATGGGCTCCAGCAGCAGATGGCCACTCCAGTCAGTTAAGAGGAAACTGAACCAAACCTGGACAATAGATAACAGTAATGTTAGACTTTATGCATAGCGGGCATAGATGTCCACTTGCTGCTCTATTTGTACGACTTCATGCAGTAAACGGCCCATTGTGTTTGGTATGCCATACATCTTTCACACCAAATCCAGCCTTCATAAACATTTGAATAAAAAAATCTCTGGCAAGAAAGTGGCTAATACAATACCTATAACAGTCCATTAGGAGTTTGGTGCCTTCTCCCTCTTGTGTTGGCTTCTTCAATAAAACAATTGTTTTCACCAGAATAAAACTACAGAGTAACAGCTGTACAAAGCCTTGTAGTTTATTGCTCAGACAGTGCAAAGTACAGGCAACAGCTTAGAGCAAGGTAAGTGTTTTGGCACTAGGGCCATAACAGTAAGCTAGTGCAATCCAACTGGCTCACTACAAAAACTAAATATGTAACTAAAAGGTATCCATTTTTTTTTAAACACAAAATATATTTAAGACAACATAAAAGTCCATTACATTACATTACATTACATTACTTATATGCCCCAAGATGCATTTTCAATTTCATTTATATACAAAAATTAGCAACAATTAGTGCTTGTGTAGTATTGTATCTTTGAAAATTCCTTTTGTTCAAATAATTCATGACCTGCGGCAAAAGAAGAGCAGGAACATGGCACAAAGTATGAAGCCAGCAATCAAGTCACATGTATGTTTCCAAAGGTCAGTTTTTATTATTGATGCATTGGTTGGGTTAGGTGTAACCACTGTCTCCACTATCTTCTACTGAGTGGGCTCTAAGTACCTGTGGAACTGTTCACACCTCAAAGGCTGGGAACTTAGCTTTCATTGGCTGCAGAATGTCGGCCAGGAAGTAGATAGTGCCCGCCATTCCTGTAAAGAAAAATAGATTAAAAATATTCTTAGGAGCCTAGGTGTCAGGGAGTTTGCCACAACAATACAGAGAAAATTAAGTTCAGATATTAGTATACAGAGTCATTTCTTGACCCCCTAAGGCATAAAGTGATCTAAACATCTAACTGGTCAACTGTTTGGACATTCAAAATGGAATGCCATTGCTTGCAATCAGCCATGTTTGCTAGCCTTGTGGTTCAGTCTCAGGTTTTTGTTGCTCTCTCCTTTAGCAACCACTATGTAATACAGTGCTGCCCCCTTTTGTTGGATGTAATTAATGCACTGTGCGTTGCAAAACAGTGGCATTATCTGTACACTGGTATATACATTTTAGATATGACTAGCTGGGTGCAATAACAATGTCTAGCCTACGTTCGATAAAACCCAATGTAAAAAGGCATGAAGAATTTATAGCCACAATGATGCAAAGGTTACAAGACAGCTGGCTCGAGCTCTACTCTCCTGAGGACTAGTATTTGCCCGTAAATAATACCATCCAGGATTATGTAAGACGCTGAGGTGTGCCAAAGTCTGACAAGTACAAAATGTTACCTTCAAAAAGTGAGAATGGAGTGTCTGGGGTCCGACAGCCGTGCCTGCCATAGTTCATGCACCAGTCGGCGAACTGTAGAGAGACGGGGAGTGTTATCATTCTGTCATAGTACAGGACCCAGGAGAAATCCCCACAATGACAACAACTGCTAAAAATTGTGCTCAACGCTAGCATCTGTCGAGGTATCACATTCTGACCACAATGTCAGTGCGCCACTCGGGGAGACTGCAACCCAACCATGAAGCGGCTGTTTTGTATCTGCTATGAATAGGGTTGAATTAACGGAGGTACTCATGGGCCTGTCGCCACATGGACGTACACCAAGTCTTTTAGATGTTCACTAAAAATAACAATACGCTAGTGATCACAAAGGAATCAGCTTCTCACTATTTACAGATTAAAATGTGGCAGGCAAATAGTAATTGGATAGAATTGATACGATACACTGATATGAATATGATGATTGGGGGATATTAGATAGATTTAGATGTTAAGTGCCAAAAGGGGGTGGGAAGATTCCAATGGACTACATGTTACAAGCTTAATTAAGATGTTAGATTAACTGCTATATGTTTTAGCTATGTGCCATTCATTTGAGGGTTATTTTTCATATTATAGTGTAAAATTGGCAAAACACATTCATTGTAGCTAAACATGCCATTTGACTACAAATTGAGTAACATGAATGTATAATATGAATACAGCTTCTTTCAAGTGAAATTGTAAGCTAGAGTAAACACCAGCATCACCATCAGTCCCAGCTCACCATGCAGGCTCTGTACAGGTGTTTGGGGTCTTGCGTTTGCCGGAACAGAGCGAGGAAGGCGTAGGCGTTACCGGCAGCGCCGTGACACAGACCGTAGCCTTTCTTCAACAGACCAAACCTCCATACCACCTCCCCGCACTGCAGCGCAAGCTCCATGTACCCCGGAGCTCCAAACACCTGACCAATAAAAGACACAACACATTTAGAAAAGGCCTGATAAATAGAATCAGATTAATACACACAATGCATTTATTCCATTATCTTTCAGAGATTGTCTATTGGCAAAAATGAGCTCACTGAAAATGCTAATTATTATGCCATTTCAAATGTAACAGTATGGTCTTAACTATAGAAATGTGTGCAAAAAGGTTATAGCTAAATGATTTTAAATAGGAACTGTGATTCTGTAAAAAGCAGGTCACAATAAAAAAAATATATATTGCTAAAAATCTGAGAAACGCAATAAAGTGACCACACTTGACCACAAGATGGCAATGTTATCCTGTATATTGAATCACCTTTTTAATATATTTTTGGTACTAAACCCTTTTTACCTTATAGGCCTGGAGCAGCATGTAGATGACCCCAGGTGAGCCGTGGCACCAGTGCACCAGCAGGTCCCGCTCATCCCCGATACAGGGAGGGTAGTTTCCAGTGGGGAACTTCAGATGGCAGACAAAGTCCACACTGGGCTTCACCAGTCTGTGCAGCTGCTCCACTGAAGACACAAAACCTGGCTGAGAGATGCAGCACACAAGAGTTATCATGGTGGAATCAAAGTTTTAAAGCATACAGAGAACTTAACAATACAATATATTGCATTTGGGTTTTTTTAGTAGTTGGCTGATAAAATACATGGGGAAATTGGTAAAAAAATTTGTAGTAAGTGTGTCCAGTAAGCCATTTTCTATTTCATTGTGGCTCTGGAACCTTGCTTGAACGCATGGTGGAACTGTAATGAATATATTTTATTGAAAAATATCAATACATTTTAAAAGCTCTTGGGGTAGATTTCTAAAGCAGTATCACCCTATCCATCCATTTTAAGTGAACATCATGACAGTTTCATCTCACTCCAACCAGAACCTCCATAAAAAAAAAAAAAAATAGTCTGAGAAGTCCCCAAGTGAACATCTCTGTCCCAGTGTCCGTGTTCAGTTTATGGATGTGCTTTAACAGTCTGTCCTGAGGTCGCCCCAGGGAACATCACACTTTACCAGCTCTGGCACATGACGCGTCTCAAACCCTGCAATCTAGACGGACAATGTTTTCTCCCAAACTTTCAATCCAAAACTATGACGCAGCACCCAAACTTAAGTCTAAAAGTGAGAAAATAGACTATTTCTTGGTTTTTTTTATGCAACCGTTTGGAATCGCATGGTATATAATTGTAAAAAAAATCTATTTGATTTTTGAAGTGGAATTCTTACCTGCATGAGGAAGTAGTAGATCCCAGACAGTCCATGTGCTGCCCCAATATACTGCTCCTGGTACCACTCGTACATCAGCGGACTTTGGTTTTGCACACGGAACTTCCTGCTTTGGAGCTCCCCTGAAGCTATAACAGCCTCAGAAATCTAAAGGGGAAAAACAATTGTACTAATCTTTTAAAGCAAGTGAAATGGTGGGAATGAGTATTAGAATAGTATATAGTTAGTACCTGCTGAATGTACTCCAATGGGATCTTGTCCTGGCCAAACTGCTGGTTGATGAAGATGAGGGAGTAAATGTAGCCCACTCGTCCATACAACATTTCATCTGGAAGACCTCCTGACCCTTTCACTACTGTCTGATGGTACTGCATAAGTCTATGAAGAGAAGGAAGAAAATTATCCATTTATTTAATTCACATTAGCACAATACCTATCCCTATTCTTTCACTGACCTGTTGATGCAGTCGTCAGCCTCCACGGGTCTCTGCAGACGATGGTAAACTACAGCGGCCACAGCCAGGGGCCCAGCATCTCCACATAAGAACGTCACATCATGGCGGCGGGTCAGACACTTCAGACTGTGGCTTACATAATCAAACGCTTTCTGGAGGAAGGAGGCCTCATTGAAGACTTTGTGGAGGTGCAGGTAGAGGAGAGCAATGCCTACAACACAAAAACAAAATAGTGAAGCTCTTATTCTACTTTTGGATTCATCTGCCTCCATTGAACCGGCAACATTTTCCCTCTCACCAGCTAATGTCATATGTTCTTTCACTACATCCATTAATCTCCTCATTGGTCTCATCCTTCTACCCGTATATTCACAGTCCCTCCTCTGTACATGCCCAAACCATCTCAATATGGACACATCTGATTTCATGCCCAAAACATCTAATATGGCAGGCCTAGGGATGTCTAAACATGCACTGCACCAGGTTCAACTCAAAACCAAGACTAAACAAGATCCAAAACAGAAATGGACCATTTGAAGTCTCTCTGATCTGTTCCGAGTTTGAGAGCAACCAGTACCTCATACTAGTGGACTATTATTTAAAATACATTGAAATTGACCTGTTAAAAGATCAGTGCAGTCATACTACTATTAAGGACCGGAGAGCTCAGTTCAGGCATGGCATCCCGGGCATTCTACGGACAGATAAAGGCCCACAGTATACGTCTGAAGAATTCTGTTCTGTCAGAGCTATGGCATTCTGCAGAAAACATCACCTCCTCACTCACCACAGTCCAATGGTGAAGCAGAGTGGGCAGGACAAACACTCAAGACACTGCTGCTCAGGGGCAGGAGACCCGCAACAATCTGCCCACCGCTCGTGAACTACATAGACCTACTAGACAAGCCTCGAGACAAAGTCAGGATGGCACCATATGGAGCCTGGAGTCATCGTTCAGCCACACAACTCACCATGGTCTTACATTGTGGACAGCAAAATCTCTGCAACACCACTAAAACTGACAATTAGTTACAGCATATTGTGTGTGAAGATGAGCCCTGGAATGAACCACCAGCTGAGGAGCAACAGACCCCTCCAGAGCCCCCTCCAGAGCCCCCTGAGGTACCCCAGTGCCCACAAGTCCAAACAGGTGAACTCTATCGCAACAGACTGAGACCACCTGACTGAACTTATAAAGGTCTGTTGATAAGGTAATATTCACTGTGTGCTAAGCGTAATGTGTTGTTAGTGTTGTGAAGATAAATAATAGGTCCAGTTGGGATTTCAGATAAGTACTAATACTATCTCAGGTCATTTTATTTCATTACTGAGAAAGGATTATGTAATGCATTGCTGAAAGTGCGTATGTCGCGCTCATCTTGTATGTCCCCAATTGCTACCCGTACTTATTACTACTTCCTGGTTGTTGTTAAAACACGAGTCTCAAGCTACCTCGCGCCTCGTTCATATGTCGGGTTAACTTATATACAGTATAAGTATATTTCAAAACCAGGCCTAAATAAGGATAATAGCAGGTCTAAACGGAGATTTTATCAGAGCTGTAAACCCCCGAGGCCCCTGGACCAACATTACGCTACTGAGCCTAGTACTATTTAACCTTAATGAAAAATATAACGTCGTACGCACCTGCCCAGCCTGTGTAACTCGTACAGTCTCTTGGGTCGGCAGACTGAAGTCCATTCTCCATGACAGCTAACAGCTCACTGACCTTGCTGGTTAGCCTCTGGGCAAACTCTGGCGCGAGCTGAAGTACAGACAGTTTGATTATGAGCTCAAGATGTAACATTTGAATACATTTCATTGTACAATCATCACATATTACCCTGCCCTGAGAGTCAAACAGCGCCTGTGTGCACGCCGGGCTCCCGTCACAGTCCGAATATGGGTTTCTCAAGGCTCGAGTGTCCATCTTCTGCTGCTAGACTTTTTCAGAAAAAATAAATCTGTGGAGAGATGAGGCAATATGAGGCACGACCGACAAGGGGCGAGTGAAAGAGAAGGGCTTACACACAAAATGGTGAGTTATTGATCTTATAAGAGACAATAAAGCCGCTTTATACGGCAGGTTTGTTCGGTTACGGAGCACACGCCCACACGCTGCAACTATTGACAGCTTTAGCTAGCTCACTCAGGCTGCTAGTTAGCTTAGCCATACCACAAAAGCTACATGTTAACAGGCTATTGCAACTTGTAATGCACGTGCAGCGCAATTAATATGCAAGAAATAACGTACTGAACTAAATAAATGAGCAAGAAATATACGATTTAAGCTGGTAGGGTACCTCCGTAAGTGCAATGTTGATGCTCTGCCTTTTTCGTCGTGAAGTGGCTGTGTTGAATATTGGCATTGCTAACGCGCTACTGCCATCTTTCGGGGTGGAATTGTCATTACAGCAAAGTGGATTAAATAAAAAAATATTCAATAGGCCTATATTATTTTTATATTGATTTGGTCAAACAAATAGAGCAAGTAAAAAAAAAAAAACTACAAAGAAAAACAAGAATCAATTAGTTACAAGAATAAAATAACATAACACTGACAGTTCAACAGGTGTCTAATATTTGCTAATATTTTATTTCCTACAGTAGGTAGTGAACTTCAAATTTGGAGAAACAGAAGGGTGCAATGACTCTGGCTTTGTTATGTATGGACACTAATGGACCTGGTTATAGCAACTAACCACACTTTACAATAACAGTGTTTGTTATGTATGGACACTAATGGACCTGTTATAGCAACTAACCACACTTTACAATAACAGTGTTTGTTATGTATGGACACTAATGGACCTGGTTATAGCAACTAACCACACTTTACAATAACAGTGTTTGTTATGTATGGACACTAATGGACCTGGTTATAGCAACTAACAACACTTTACAATAACAGTGTGCAGTTTTTGAAAGCTTGCTCAAATGTGTTTTTCTTAAACATCTCATTGAGGCCTAGACTAGTATTACTGACTTCCTCATGCTGCACTTGTAGTAGCTAGATATGAATTACCACAACGCACGCTACACTTTCTACTGATTCACATATTAGTCTTCCACACTGGTGTTACAGAAAATTCTAAACCCACGATCACACAGGTGGACATGTGTGTTGCCATGGAAACATTATGTGTGTCCCAGCCTGCGTTTGACTTTCTGCAGAGCTCAAACCACACAATGAATATAATGACAGTTGATAGACAGAGGTGTGTTGTATTGATTGGAGCATCTAGTGCTGGGTTGAACTGTTGGGGGTCCACTCACTCACTGATGAAGACACAGCTGCAACGGAGTCTTCCTCTGGAGGTTAGGGACAAGACGGTGCACCTGGTAATAGTAAACAGACGGGAAGGTTTGTCATAATTACACCAGGGAATACAAGAATATTTCTGCATATTCATGTACTGTGCATAGTAAGATCAATGCAGAAATCTTTTATACTTTTTATTACATGTCATGTTTGTTTATCCATTGTCTTTTATCTAGCGTTTACTTGGCCTTTTCTTTTATTTGAGTCTGTTTTTATTGTATTATTAATTTATATATTTTGCACTTTCTGTACAGCACTTTGGTCAACTGAGGTTGTGTTATAATGTGCTATATAAATACATTTGACTTGACTTGACTAGACTAAAGTTTGAATCTATCTATATTTTTATATCTGGACAAAAAGCCTAAACAAGAAATAAAATTGGGAGCCTTGACTAAATCAAATAAACAGCATTAGATGAAAAGTATTACAAGCATTAAAATGGGCTACAGGAGTGAATTTAGTACTAAACATCCGATTCTTGGAAGATTGTGGGCTACATTTAAAGAGTAACTAAACACTGAATCAAAATGAACACCCTTCAGGTTAAACAGTAGCTACTGCAATTTTCCTATTGGTCAAAAATATGTCATGGTACATGTCTATGTCACATGCCCTACAGGCTCTGATAGGCCTTTGTCTCATTTAGAGAGCATGGCTCACACCACATTCACCCCAAACCTTCACCAGCCCCTCTGTCTCCACCTGGTCCCTCTGTCTCTACCAGGCACTGCCCATTTGTGTAGCCTCTTTCAAATTTTGGCTGTGGGTTTACCATGGATCTGACCCAGGTGTTTAGTTCCACTTTAAGTTACATAGAAAATGACGCAACTACTGTATTATGCTAATGTTTTAGAGAGAGTTTGGGACACAGCACAACTAAATCTGATTGACAAGGACTAAAACCAAAAGGTGCTGGCTTTAGAAACATCAATGTATTTACTTACCAAACATTCAAAGCTCGTCATCTTGAAGAGTTGCAACCCCTTTGGTGAAAAGTATAATCAAGCTGTCAGCATAATTGTCCTCAACTTTTGCCCTACTCATCACTGTCAATCTTCTTTGTATTTTTAACTTTTGTTGCATATGCATTATTGTGATTATTTTTCTGAATTTACATATGGGGCCCCAGATGGAGACAGCGTTTGTGTTACCTTGCCTTGGGAGACAATGCATAGCGATGAGGCCCTGAGATTGTCAAAATACGCCCTTGGATGTGATTAGAAGTTGGGGGTTGAAAGACATGTTATTGAGTAGAGCCCTCCCGCTGGTCCGCTGGGAAAAAACACAGAAAATATTAATTAGAAAAAGTATTGATTTTCAATTGTTTATGGCATGCAAATCATCCAAGGTCAATGCTGCGCTGGTGATGATCAGGAGTTTAAAGACTTCTGCTAAAGGTTATGTAGGGACAACTTTATGCCTCTATCAATTCTTAATATTCATTCTCTCCACAGTAATGCTAGTGGTGGTATCTTCGGTAGCCACAACTGCCCTGGGGCACTCTGAGGCTGGATTACGTGTCTTGCCCAAGGACACACAAGATTTGAACTGCCAACCTTCCCAACTGCCGCCACAGAAGCAGTGGGTATGATTTATTACTATTTTATTGACAATTCTGTTTAATAAATAAATACATTCTGTTATGTCCCCAATTGCTACCCGTACATACATATGTGAATTGTACGATTTTGCCAGATTTTGAAATGCAATTGCCTGTCAAAAATGTGATCAAAACCCAATTGTCAAATACAAAAGATGTTGTCTTCAGTGCATCGCCACACGGACTGATCGATTTCGGGGATACGGCTGTTAAAGTACATTCTGTTCTGACACACTGCTACTGCTAAAAATACAACCTGGGCCAAAAATACTCCAGCCTGGTGTCTCTGTAACGCAGGACTGCAAAAAGACAGGGAGACATGATAAACAGCAGGACACATACAGTACTGGCGGATGGACAAAGTTTGAGTCCTCGGGGAACTACTTTCCATATCATTCTTTTTGATAATAATAATATGAGGTAAAGTATTAACAAAAATAACACCATTCAGAATTTATACAAAGGAAACTGATTACCCATGTAAAGTTATGAAATATTTAGTAATAATTATGACTTGTGCTGGAGTAATCAAGTGTATGTATTGTGTGGATAGAATACAGCTTAATAACATGTCATCACCTTTCCACTGTAAAACTATATCAAAGATTCACAATTATAGTTCGGAAAAAGAGTGTATGTGGCTGCAGTTCTGTCAGAGAGCAGTAGGTGGAGTCCTTGTGATAGCTGTTAGGATAATGCAGGTTGTTCTTTCTTTAAAAAAATGTGGGGGTAAAAGTAAAAATAGTGCTATTAACATTACTCGGGATACAAGCACATTACAAGCACTAACAGCAGTGAAAATGCAATATTTTTATTATTATTATTTTTATTGCAAACGTTGTACATTTGTGATTTCAGCCTGTACCGACAACTATGGGCCGTAGGCAGGGTACATCCTGAAGGGCTACCACAGAGATAAACACAAACAACAATTGTTCACTGTTACATTCAATCACTTGAATCAATGCAGTTTACACTCCCCAATTCTTCTACGCATATCTTTGGGCAGTGGGATTATGCTGGAGGGAACCCACAGTTATATGGGGAAGACATGCATACTCCACTGAGATAGATTGCAGTCTAAGTGTGTGGTTTGACTGTTTTAGAGGCAGCACTGGGGACTGTTTAGCTTGTCTAATTAGCTCCTAAATGCTAAACCACTGCACAGCCCTCCTGAGTGGACTTCATAAACAGGCGTCTCATTAAAACTGGTCCTCGACGGGACGGGGCTATACCCCCCCCCCCCCCACCCAAACAACAGCACTGTCCCATCCTGCCTCCGTCCTACCCCCCACTGGCACGCAGCCAGAGCCTAGGAAGGAGGGGTACACTGACTAACTTCTAATTACAGAATTTTGATTTAGGATGGCAAGACTGAACAACAAGAGTATTTATAATGTAGACTGTAAAAATATATATTATTTTATATATTTGAGCCTATAACATTTGGAATACACTTGTTTCATTACGTTTCGATAAAATACCAATATTATAAAATCTTGTATACTAAAATAATACATTTTAACAGTGACATTGGCTAGATATAATACAACTGTATTCTCAGTTTATTCAAGATAAACCTTTGTTTCCCACAGATTGTACAGTGTCATGAGGCTTTACAGTTCCAGCTCTTAACAACGTATCCACAACAACCTGGTAGAGTAGAATAGGCAGACAGACAATCTTTACATCGCCCAAGACACTATAGATGTCTTTACCTGTTCTCCCTCCTCTCCCTTAGACCCTGAGATGACACGATCATGAGGCCGCACACTCACATACGTAGTCTCCTAACCAATCCCACTACCTGTACCTCCGCTGTGCCCCTGTGAACCTGCCATTACAATTACATTACGTCTGTTTACAGGTGCTTTAGGTAGAGCTAAAACAAGTCTACAGGAATCCTGTAATTATTTCAGCTAATTTAGAAGCGCTCTTGTTCTACACATTTTGGGCTGTTGTCCGGGAAGATTACCTGTCACTCGTTATCTTGTTGCAGTTAATGGTGAGTAATTGTGCGTAAAAATGTCACTTTTATGTTTAGACACTGCCATGGCTCACACTGACGGTCCCTAATTCATCAGATACATATTATATGGTAGCCAGTTTTAGAAGACATTTGTTAGCATTGCAATTGGTTATTTTGGACCCCACTTTCTTAATTGAACTTCACTTGGGGTGAACCGTCATTCATCTTCTTCTCTGCAATTATGGGCCTTAGGCGGGATACACCCTAGACCAGGGGTGTCCAAACTACGGCCCGGGGGCCAAATGCGGCCCACAGAGCAGTTTTATGTGGCCCTCAGGCTTACCAAGATTACCTCTTGGCCCAAAGTGTCTTTTTACTGCATGTGACTCTACATAATCCAAATAAAAGAAAATATTCAATGTGTAACTAGATGTCTTTCCACTTTTCTGTGTGGTTATATAATAGAGGGACACTAAGTGAATAAACCTGCTGAGCATACAGCACAGACCAAAGGTTTGGACACACCTCATTCATTCAATGAGTTTTCTTTATTTTCATGAAAAGGCAAGAAATCCCACTAATGAACCCTGACAGGGCACACCTGTGAAGTGAAGACCATTTCAGGTGACTACCTCTTGAAGCTCATCAGGAGAATGCAGAGTGTGTGCAAAGCAGTAATCAGAGCAAAAGGTGCTACTTTGA
>JAVQKC010069036.1:0-32081 GCA_036025475.1 Philypnodon macrostomus
ACATAAAATATTATTATGACCCCACCCTACAACAAACAGGAAGTCGGCCATTTTGAATTGAATTTGGGAGGTCATGTATATTTGACAGCCTCTAACGTGCACATACTTTGCCTGATTAGGCTCTAACCTGAAATACCTAATGACCCCCCGGCCCTGAACACATCTGACTAATATGATGGCAGTTACCTCTATAGTTCCCCCTATAGACTGAAAGAAGAATGCAGCTTTAGGGAATTTTCTAAATTTGGCAAAAACAGTCTTCACAAACATCCAGACAAATCAAAAAAGTGATTAAGGTTCCCGTTGGTAACAGTTGTAGCAGACATACGGGGCAGACGTACGGGGCAGACGTATGGGGCAGACGTATGGGGCAGACGTACGTGGCAGATGTATGGGGCCATTTTCGCCGATATACACCTTGCTGTCGGAGACGACAGCACAGGCCTAGTTATGACATGAAACACAGTGCTTTTTGGTAATAAATTAGGTAGATGGTGTGCCTCAGCTCAAAAAAGATTGAAAAACACTGTTCTAAGCTATACTGACAAAATGTGGTGAGGTAAAACATAGGGAAAAGATCTTGAGTGAGTTGTAACAACTTGAAACTTTAAGGCAGAAATTGTACTTATAGAACTTAAAAACTACACTTAGTCAGTTTAACTTAGAAGAGTGAGTTGTAGTGAAAAACTCTCATTGTTATGTGAAAACAAATTCTAGTTAGAATAACATATGACTTTTACAGTGCATTATCTCACACTTGGGGTGTCCATGAATAACACAAATTGAGGCTGTGTCCAACATATTGACTCATGCCAACACAAACATTTTATTTATGTACAGTTGTTGACTAATAGATATTTCTCCTCGTATAGTTAGTATAGTATAGTAACTATACTAGTCTAACTATACTATAGTTAGACTAGTATAGCAACAAAGAACTTCTGAAGCTGACAGTGGATAGACATGCTGAACAACAATATTTATTTATTAGTGTTTGTGTGTCCACCTTTGTCTCAGGTAAACACTCTTTATGTCCCACATTTTGTCATTACTCTATCTAACACAAATCTGATATGTGTATGTTTTAAATCCATGGTCATGTACTTTTCACTTAAACAGTAGCTAAAAGAATAGATAACAGTTCAACTAAATGCTATTGGTCAACCGGTCTGAAGTTAGTATGTTATGTAACTTTTGGAGGAGAGACATTTTGAAAGCTGGAAATAGCCTAAAGTCAGACCCTATATAATGAACATACTGTTTATAAGTAATGCATGGGTTGGGCTGAGACTTGCAAAAGTACTGACTGAATTAGGTCATTTACATTACTTTATCTTATCTCACAACATGTATCACATCATATGATACGTTTACACATAAAAGTTAATCAAATATTATTCATTAATTTTTTTTCTACTTTCAACGATTCCATTAGTTTATCACCTTTAACGGTCCCCAGATGAAATCAATAATCTAATGGGATTTTCACATACATCCATGACTAGGGGTTTATATAGAGAAAAGTTTTAAAATATAGAATAATAAGACTACACCAGGGCCATATTATTAGGTAAGGTCTACCTAATAAAGTGGCCAGTATTTATTTATTTTTTTTATGACAAAGAACACATTCATTGGAATGGTCAAATAATAAAGCTTATAACTAAATAGTAATAAATGCAATCCAAACAAATAAAGGAAATACTACCTTAGCTCCGCAACTAAATGAATGATTGATTGATGATAGTCTAGAGTCTAAATGAGATGTTAATGTTGCCCTGTTTCCTTTATACATTATTCAGACATTGACCTGTTTCTAAAGCTACAACTTTTCATAACAAACCATGGACTATGATACTGTGCCATTACAGGCTTTCAATATACCATTCAACTGGACTAAAACATAACTGTAAACATATAGGAATACAGTAGGGATCAATATAAAAAGTGCATTTTTATTTTGTATTTTTTATTTTATTTCATGACCAGCACCATAGGTTTGTAACCACTGCTCTACAATTTATAGCAATATTTCTCAAACTTATTTTCAGGTGGTTTGTTTTTAATTATTTATTTTGTTATTTATATTTTCTATTTTTATGATTTATTTATTGTCCGCTTGTTGGTTATGAAAAATGCTTTGACGACCCACTTTTGGCTCCCGACCCAGGGTTTGAAAACCACTGATCTATAGGGCCCAATGGAAAAGTCTGAGGTTGCGTGAAACCCTGACCTAAAGTTGCAGCATGTGGGGGCGTGTACGTGTTCTGTACGTCACGACACTCCACACACATAAACCAGCTCTGCGCTCACTTCACTCACGTACACGGCACACGCATACCGGCTTTTACTGTGGATATACCTACATTTACAGGTACTATTCAATACATTCTATACAGTTATTTTACTTATTTCATCTTAACAATGCATGTGTCATTGTTATTTACGCAAATATTGTCAAATGCAATTTCTTGACGGTTGAAATAAGCCGTTTAAGGATGAGCGGCTAGTCTTAGCTTCTCGTTAGCATCAGGTTCAGATGAGATGCGGTTAGCATCTATTTATACGGCACCTTATTCAAAACGATAACGCCACGGAAATGCGTCTAAGAAATGCATTGCACGTTTGATTTACCTACCAATTACAATGCTATACCTATATATTAATAAACTGCGTAAATGTAATACGTTGAAATTGTGATATTCAATGTGTTAAAACTAGGACATGACATTATTAAGACTGGTTAGCCATCCAGCAAACCTGCGTCTTATTATTGGGTATTGGCTAGTGCCATTTACAGATCTACTTCAGCAAATAAACTAATGAAAATACCTCGTTATAAAGTTATTAGTGCTTTAGGTCTTTGCTTGTGTGGATCTGTGGGTCTTATTTTAGCCCTCACTGAGATATTTGTGGGTGTGCAGAGCTCCAGCCTATCCCATGCGGGGGCAGTAATCCCTGTGACTAACCTCGTGGTTGTATCCAGGTGCTGTCTGTTTGCATTGTGGATTGATTACCTCTGTGCCATGGTGCAAGGTTTGTCTGTTTTATTTGGTTTGGGAATTTTCCTTTGGCCCTGTGCTGTGTGATAGGTAGACATAATGTAAACGAGAGAAAGCTGTTGGATCGTTATTGTGATTCTATGTCATAGTAAGTGGTGTTGTGTAAATGCAACAGGTTAACTTGAAGTGTCAAATCTTGTATATAATTGTGGACTATTGCCCACCTTTTATGTAAAATTGACAGCACATGAAATACACAGAAAGACGCAAACAAGCAGTGTTTTCAAATTTATTTAGTTACAAATACTAAATACATGCACTAAATATGTATTCTGTAACATATTCCATTGCCCTATCAGAGAAACTGTAACTAAATACTTGGAATACTTTTACATTGAGTTGCTGTATATTTTGTAGCTTAGTGTAGACTTAAATGGTTGTATGTTTTTCTATAACTATAACTAATAATATTAATTATTATTATTAGTTAGGAACTATATGACACAGCAAGTCAAAACATGAAATCCTCTGACCTTTTTTGCAGACATGGTCAAGTCGATATTTTGAAAAACGTTAATATTTTGAGTTGAAGTTTGAGCGAAGAAAATGTCAGTAAGTGTTTGACAGACGAAAGACCAAGATCAATATTGTGTTATATGGAGAACTTTATCAAAACCATTTGGTGGCTAAAACCTAATAAAGAAGTTAAGAATTAAAAAGTACATTATATATGTATATTTGACACACACAAACAGACGGTGACAGTGATAAGGCATTTCATAATTAAGTTGTCATTTATTTCTTTTTTTATATTATTATTTTATATATTCTTTGTCCATTTTTCGGCTTTATTTGATGGGAAATAAGGGAGAAGATTTTGCAGCCTTTTGTCCTTTATTGAATGTCACTAAAGGGAAGATGTTCTGTTAAAGTTCAGAAAAAACATGGGCTTCTGTGACGCAGTTGCTCATTTACTGACCTAGTTAAAATCCACAACTAGTAAAAAAAACTCATACATGTCACACCCTCCATTTTGCCAAAAAGAAGCCAATGTCCTTCAATTAAACCTTTTTCTACATTTGAAAACCAGCCAAGCCTTTTGTTTTGTAGCCGGTTGTAACCTAATACTAGTTCTAACAGAGCCACAGAGCACGCTTCATTTACTGACTGACAACATGGCGCATGTGTACTGTTTTCGCTTGTTGAGCTACCATAAAATGTACCTGTTACATACACATGCTACAAATGTTTACATATAAAAGATTGTATCGTGATATGTTATGATGATCTGCTAATCTGGGAAGATTGTTGAATCGTGCTACAGTGCATTAATTTATGCTCTGCACTTCACTGTCAGTTTAACTGTAACAATGAAAGATTTGGGCTGAACATTGGATTGAATGAAAAAAATATGAATAAAAGGATGAATTGAATAAAAGGTTTTAATGAAGACACTGAGTCTGTGTAAGACAAAAACTACAAAGTCAACTAAATTTGTGAAAACATTTATTTTGTGATCTTGGTTTCATAAAACAAATATTTTTACCATATAGATCTAAATGTTAATGTTGCTTTTCTTTACAATTTTTAAAAATGAGATCCAAAACTCTGTGGCAAGTGAGAGCGAGCGTCAAAGGTGAGCCACAGAGAGATTAAAATACCAGCTACACCATTGTCTCATTTGAAAGAGACGTTTTTGCTCAGCACAATTTCAGAGTGTCCAGTCAGGTTGGGTGCTGCTATTGTTCACTTTGGGTCTGTATAATTGTTATGGGTATGGTTTGACTTACTGTAAGATCTTTAAAATGACATTGTTGGCATTGATAATTAGTTAACACTGGGTGGGGGTAGGTAGATCGGTTGTCCTATAACAGGAAGGTTGGCAGTTCAAATCCCACTCAATCATGTGTGCATACTGTCATTGTGTCCTTGTGCAAACCCCACATGTAGGGTGTGAATGAATAATGGAGTTGTAAAGCGACTTTGAGTGTCTAGAAAAAGTGCAACAATGATTCAAAAAATGTCTTTATTATTAGGTGTGTTTGGCAACGGACAACACATCAGCTCCACACAGGTAATGTTGAGATGTGTGCGCAGCTTAGTCACATGCATCATTTGTGGAAGTGTCTATATGTCGTAAAATTAACACAATAACATCTGTACACAAAAATCTAAATGTATTGTAAAAACTGCATGGTTTCAGATTTACACAGTTGAAATAATTTTTCCTGCTCCGTGACTAAATAAATATAATAATAGTGCACTTTGACCTTGTCTCTGTCCTCGTTTAGTCTTTAGTTTTGAAGCAAGTTTAACTAGTTCTGTGTAGAAGACTAACTAGGGATGGGCTAAACTGTTGTAGTGTGTGAGATGATTCATGAAACATACTCCCTGTCAAATAAATACATTCAAAAAACATCAGTACTGCAATATTCAAAATGGTTATCGAATCCAATTTTTTCTTATATTGTTCAGCCATATAATTGACTCAAAACGAAATAGAAAGAGATGCGTTTCTAGTTGCCCATTGATTTTAGTAGCTACTCATTCACTGACTAACGTAATTGTCCTACTGTTCTTCTTAGATAAGTAATCATGAGGGGAATGATTGTCCAGTTGGGCCGCAGCCTCCACCGCGCCGCCCCATGCCTCAGTCGGAGCCTGCACTCAGGGTCTAAGCTCACCTCCTCCACGGCCCCCGGGTCCAAATTGAAGGGAGGCAGTCAGCTGACATCTGAGGACATCTATGCCCGGGAGGACAAGTACGGAGCTCACAACTACCACCCTCTGCCTGTGGCCCTGGAGAGAGGAGAGGGTGAGACATAACCTACTGAGATAATGTCTACTGTAGAGTCAGGGCTAAGTTAGAGAGTAGTGGTGGGACAAAATATTGATATGATTTGTATATTTCCCAAAATTAAAATCTGTCAGTAATTACATTTTGTGAGCTACAGTTGAAATATTTACCTTTCTCATATATAACTTTTAGCTAAATAGATCGATAACTGTATGTCATGAAAATCACTGAATATCCATTCATTGGAATACAGTCTAAAAATTGTATTTGTTCATTTAAAAACAGTGATATATTGTATGCTATCATGTCCAATATATAGATTATTGCAGCAATATTGTGACTAGGTCCATATCACAATTATTGTAATTATTCATTGGGTGAAGATAAGTATTTAGATTTAATTATTAGATTATTTAGTTTGGGTAATTGAAATTCAATTAATTGCACAGCTCTAATTGTGATATTATTGGTATCATGAGCCATGTATCGCATCGTGAGGTACCCTGTGATTCCCAGCCCTATTACTGAGCTAACATGCTTCAACTAGGCCCAGATCACAATTGACCAAATGTTGGACAAAATGTACAGATGCAGTGATACAGTAACAATTACATAACTAAATATTTGTATTTACTTAGTTACTTATTAAAGGTATTAGGAAAGATCATTACAAAATGCAATTGTTTAAATATTACTCAAGCGCGACTTTGTTCTCTGTGGGGTCTGCATGTTCTCATCGTGTTACTCTGGGGTTCTCTCCTCTTCCTCCCACTGTCCAAAGACATCCATGCATGTGGTAAGAGAACAGGTCAATCAGAATTTTTTAGTGTGTAAATCATTGTTTTTCTGTATATCTTATTGGTTTGTATATGTCAGCCCTGAGACTAACTGGCCATTGTCCAGGGTGTACCCCGCGTAAGGCCCATAGTTGCTGGGGTGGTCTCCAGTCACTTGTGATCCCTAACAGGAATAAACAAAAGGTACATCAAGAAAAGTGTCTCTTACCAGTTAGCTTCTGAAGATGGATAACTGCACATAAAATAATAATGAAAAACCTAATGTTTGTTGTATTTGCAGGTATCTATGTATGGGACGTGGATGGGAACCGGTACTATGACTTCCTGAGTGCGTACAGTGCTGTGAACCAGGGCCACTGTCATCCAAAAATCATCTCTGCACTGACCACTCAGTCCACGAGGCTCACTCTGACATCAAGAGCTTTTTATAACGATGTTCTGGGAGCATACGAGGAATACATCACCTCGCTGTTCGGTTATGACAAAGTGCTGCCTATGAACACTGGTGAGAAGACTTTGCCGATCCTACCAAAAACAATGTGGGAAAGGTCTTCTAGTTACTTACAATTGATCGTTTTCACTTTTCAGGTGTTGAGGCTGGAGAAACTGCCTGCAAACTGGCTCGCAAATGGGCATATTCTGTCAAAGGAGTGCCCAAGAACCAGGCAAAAATCATATTTGCGGGTAAGTGGCACATACACATCGTTTCTAGTTAGAGATGCACAGATCTATCGGCCCAACATTGTATTGGTCTATACAGATGGCTGATGGACGTTTTTAAAGGATCTTCTAATATTCAGAGAAAGAAAAGCCCATTCAAAAAGTCTAACTTTAGGGTGGCTGACTAAAACATGTTTGCAGAGTATCGGTATCGGCCATATTGGTAATGGAAATATCAGTATCGGCCAAGTAATTTCATATCGGCGCATACCTAGTTCTAATGTAATCTGTAACTAAACATCACCTTGAATGCACAAAATATCACAAAACATTTGTTGTTATTGCAGTATCAGCAAACGCCATATCCATATAACAAAATTCTTAATAATTAATAAATAATACAATTCTAAATGTAAATCTGGCATAGATATTCAGTGTTAAAATAACTTTTCTATTAGAGCCTTGAATGAAAATTTATTTAAAAGACTTTACTAATTTGGTCCCACTTTGGCCGTGTTTTAGGCCTCGTTTAGTTTAGATTATGAAGCAATTCTAACTTTTTAAAAAACAAACAATTTCTTTTTCATTTAACTAGCTTCAAAATATATGACCATGTTCAAAATTCTACATGGTTATTTGATCATTTTTATAAATAGTGCATCTAGTGCTCACTGAGGAGGATAAGAAAAATAATTGTGATTCATCACTTCCCATAAGTGTGACTAACAGCACCAGTATATTTTTAACATTGATCAACTCCCCTTTATATAAATGGCCATCTGTACCAAGAAAAAAAGGTCTTGTCTTCCTTAATAAACCATGTGTAGGTGTGTTAAATATGTACAATATTGTGTACTTTTTGATTATTTCAGATGGTAATTTCTGGGGCAGGACAATGGCAGCCATCTCCAGCTCTACTGACCCCAGCAGTTATGAGGGCTTTGGTCCCTACATGCCCGGGTTTGAGCTGGTCCCTTACAACGATATACCCTCTCTAGAGGTATCGCATATGATTTCTGTTTCTTAAATCTTCCAAACACATTGTTATTAACAGATTGGCTTATATTTATTAGTACTACCAGTGAACAGGGAGGTCACTTGTATGCATACAGCAGCAGAGGTGTGGCTGTCTGACTTATATTCCTGAAATACTTACACTACACAGACATAAGTGACTCAGACCACAGGTCAAAATGGATGAATATTTTAAACATACCATTTAAAAGCACAGACCTCCACCAGGGCAGCTCATTTCCACGGATCACTCCACTCAACTGGTCCTTGAGTCATTTCTGACCTTTCCTGATGATTTCATCCAAACCGGTGCTTGGTGGTCGTAATTAAATTGGTGAAACAACAATATTATGGAATCATGTTGGTCTGCGTCCGCAGATCCTACATGACGTAACAAATTGCCAGATCAGTTTCAACTTCTGCACACAGGTACATACCATAAAGACGCTGAACTGGATTGATTTTGGTATTTCTACAATGAATATTAATTAAGTAATTAATTAATTACTTGCCAAAACTGTGAACGCAATAACTCAAGATGTTTTTGCCAGATCTATTACATATCATTAAGTAGCTGAACTTACTACAGTGATTCTCCACATCGTGCCCAACATAAAGGATTATTATTGCCCACCCTAAAACTAACAGGAAGTTGGCCATTTTGGATTAAAAATGGAAAGTCAGGTATTTTTGACAGCCTCTAACTTTCAGTTAACTCTATAGTGCCCCCTATAGATTGAAAGAAGTTTTGGGGGAATTTACAGAACAGCGTGGGCCTAGTTTCTTATAGTATAAGTTGAATCATAGAGTATAGAAATATGGCTCTATTCTGGCTTCCTACAGTTAAAAGAAGGGCTAGATTCCAGCACCTGGAATTGGATGTTATTTGATTGAGGCTTATTGAACTGACAACACACCTACATTGTTTTGTTCATAATGATTTCTGGCTTCTCTTGTTACTGTATATCATGCTCATCTTTATATGTTTTGTGTTCTATCACCTCAGAAAGCCCTGCAGGACCCGAACGTAGCAGCCTTCATGGTGGAGCCCATCCAGGGAGAGGCTGGAGTGGTGGTGCCAGACCACGGATACCTCACCAAAGTCAGAGAACTGTGCACCAAATACAACGTAAGTATTTGAAAATCTACTGACAAAAAGAACACATCTAAATGTGGTGCCAATCAGACTTTTGTAGCCTTCTGTATATACAGTACTTTTAAATTAGGGCTGTCAGCGTAAACGCAGCGTTAATCCTAAAGAATTGCCAGGTTATTGATCAATTAATGCAGATTAATCACACTACTGTTTTAGCCCACATCCTCCTCTGTTTGACTGAGCAGAGCAGAGGAGAGCATGACCCTGTGCAAGCTGCAGCCTGCAGTCAGAGAGTAAGTGTGGAGAATCACATGGATTACTAAAAAATATTGACAGTATCGACAGGGGTCAGCTCGTAAAGGCGTACTACAGACCTCAATGTACAAAAGTTTTTTTATTTGACCAAAAACTGTCTGTTATATTTGCAGAGATCTAGCTGATTCAGTATACTGTACGTCCATGGAAAAGAATAGACTATACACACGTGACTGACACACTCCCACCGTCTTCAACCGTATTTCTCTCAATATATATGCTGTAGTTTGACAAACACAACAGAATTCAGTTGTCTAGACGTCCTGTCTAAAGTTTCTGTAGTAAATGCCGTCTGCAGTCCCCAAATGGCCCTGTGTAGAGATGAGGAAATATCACTGTGACTGACTGACGTGACCAGAGTGACGTGAAGTTTTAGGGGGCTAGGGGTGGTAGTTCCAGCTGAGCTCCAAATTAATCGTGATTAATCACAGTCCAAAGGTGTGATTAATCTGATTCAAAAAATTTATCTATTGACAAAAAATGTATATTGCAATTAGCATTATTCAATGGGGTTAACAAATATGAAATGTCATTGCAGTTTTAAGTATGACAAACAGCAAAGAAACATGTTTTATAGTTTATACTGGCTATATACTGTAAGACAAAGACATATGTACAACCAAACTGACATTAAACTTTTGTCTTTGCTTTTCCTGCATTACCTTCAAGTCAAAACTTTTAAAAATATGTTTTCCATTTCCCTTGTGATTGAGCAAACATGATAGGATGATAATCTTGTAAATGTTCCCAGGTGTTGTGGATTGCTGACGAGGTGCAGACAGGTTTGGCTCGTACAGGTCGTCGTTTGGCCGTGGATCATGAGAACGTTCGCCCTGACATCGTCTGTTTGGGAAAGGCCCTGTCCGGAGGAGTCTACCCTGTGAGTTATTTATTCAACTATGACTCATGCAACACAATCACAATGAATATATAACTAATCAAGGGAAATTGTAACCTATAACTTTCAAAAATCATCTTGTCAGACTCAGGCTGTCATATGAATCTTGTTTATAAGGTCAAATAAATCAAATAAATTGAATTTGTTGGTGAAACGTTATCTATCTATATTACAAATAAACTACAGTTAGTTAGTTTGTTAAATCAATTCACATGAATGGTAATTAATCTCTCAAATTAATTTTGACTATATCAATTCAATTAACAGCCACATGTTAGTTCTATCATGTTTTAGTCCTTGGTTAGTCTTAAGTTTTGCCTATTTTTGCTTAATTGAACCTCAAAATATCACAATAATATTGCACTATTATATATTTTGTTATGCATTCTCTAGAGAACTAGTCAAACATTATGATATGATCATTGATTTGAATAGCTTTAATACATTTACCAAGCACTTACCTCCTCCTTCAGGTGTCTGCAGTGCTGTGTGACGATGAGATCATGTTGACCATTAAACCTGGTGAACACGGGTCTACATATGGAGGGAACCCTGTGGCCTGTAGCGTGGCCATCGCTGCTCTAGAGGTCAGACCCATTTGAATAAGATACTATACAACACATATATTATTTTCTCTGATTTTATTTGCACTGATTAAAGCTGCAGTACCTGATATTTTAACTTTGTATTTCAGTAGAAAAAATGAGACTCTCTGTGGGCTATATTATAATGGTTTAAAACAAGACTCTGAGACCCTCTGTGGGCTGTATTATAAGGGTTTAAAATGAGACTCTGAGACCCTCTGTGGGCTGTATTATAAGCGGTTTTAACCAAACACACGTGTCTCATCTATCAGGAATAATGTGAAGGGGCTGATGTTTAATTTCTAAATATATCATTTAACCTTCTTCACAGCTTTTACTTTTTTTAAGATTAAACCATTAAAACACAACTCCAGACTATACTTCCTGCTTCGTGAACATGTACGAGGCAATGTGTGCTTTATATGTAAGACAGTTGGAGGGCATTGGAAAGTGGCTGAAGGGAGAAGGAGGGGAGTGTATAGTGCAGCCATAACCAAACCATATAGAACGGTACAATTATCAGCACAGATCATGCTATGCTGCTAGATCTGGTTCATTAACAACAACTCCCCTCCACCTATTCATTCAAGAATAAAGGTCTTTAGAAATGCCTCTATTTGCTAAGAGCTTATCTTCTGTGTTATTTTGGGTTCTTCCTGGTGCCACAGAAAGGTGCAGCGACTGCGAATACAAAATGTGTGACCTACTTACCTGGTTCAGTCCTTTTTGTCCCCTATTATAAATGCCCGCAGCCACACTGGAACAGGAGCCAGGGAGGTGAGAAACTATGGCATTATAAACAATGGGGAGACACTCTGCTAAATGTGTATTTCTGGGTCATCACCTCATGGCCCTGTGTAAATCAAACTGTCTCACCCATTAAGGCCACAAATGTCCCCTTGAATCCACCTCCCCTCAACCAGTCTTCCCATCACTGCCTACATCAGATCACTTGCAGTCTGTCATTTTGTGATTTGTGTCATTGTCCACCAACACCTAACTGCTAAACTAAGCCACCTCTATTTTTCTGTCAAGCAACTCCAATTTCCTGGAAGCCTGAACTCCCTTTTTCTCATTTTTTTACTTTCTTCTCTGTGATGTATCGATCGAGGGTAGTGCCAGTTATTCTCACCACTCTCCTGTTTTGTTGTGACCTAAATTCCCCCCAGTGCGCTCATTAATTAGCTGATGCAGGCCTGTGCTCCCCAGGGACGAGTGAGATTGAAAAAGCTCATTATAGGATACATCAATAAGGTAGGACTAGAAGTAATCATGCGCCTGTATGTAGTGGATCCATTGCTCACTTTGTGGTGTATGAGGCATAAACAAGGCGTGGTGTGACAGCTCTGCTAAACTAACAATCTTTGTTTTAGTTTACACTCTCCCTGGAGTGTAAATCTCATTGTATCAATTGGTTGTCAGTGGTTTTCGCTAAACAATGTTTGTACAGATCAGAATGAATATAAATCTGCAACTAACATTTTTTGATACTTTTACTTTTGATAAAGATGGTTGGCCATTTATGGTTATAGTGATTTTGGGTTTGCTCTTACTCTTTGCATGAGTCTTCAGTAATTCATTACAAACTACAACATAGGATGTGATTGTTAAGTGTTTTGTAATATTATATTTTCACAGAGGTCTGATTGATTTAGAAGGAATCATTTAAAGTTCATTTATGTTATTAAATTAAGACACTGAAAATGTATTTTATGACAATTGAATGTTTAAAAATCAAATGCAAAGTACAGTGTTTATTAGTAACTTTCAATTATTAAAACTTTACATATACATTTTTGTTCAAAATATCAGTGTTAATAGTGCTTGTTTACAGGCATTGGTAAACATCACTGACAAATAATCATCAAACAAACGCCAAATGGGCACGAGTGGTACGTTTGCCGGGGTGAGCTAAGGCTGTGTTGCATTGGCACAGTTCCGCTCATTTACATAAGCACTCCGTCCATTACAATGTCCCATTTAATAAAGTGGAGAAACATCCATTCTGCCAGACATAAATTCATTGGGTTTGGTTTTTGGAAACAACCCAATGTACTAAAATCACAAGTGCAAACACCATAACCTCATCGGTAAACCACAATACTTTCTGACATTCTGCCAAGCTTATATTTATGTGCTCAACCAGCACTATATGGGTAACCTCAAAGTGTTTTTCACAAGGTTTCTGTTGACTACACAAGAAAAGGCAATATGTCCCAGCTTCTGTGACAATCATACCTTACCGTACCATTCAAAAAAACATTGCATTGTTCTGCATATTTCTTAGAGCCTGCCCAGTAAAGACTGTATGTTTTATCAAAATGTATAACTTGCTCTACTGTTGAGAGTAGGTCATATCTGCACATATTCTGTACAGTACTGGTCAGGCCCTTGTTTATTGTATTAGTGTAAAACAAATACGCCCTAAAACGACTTTGTTAGTAAACGTGCATTATATCGCATTTCTGGAATGTCGTGATGACATTGATCAATAATAGATTAAATATAATTTGGAACACATAAATAATTTACTCTTTTTTTCATTCAATATTGAACATATCATTACTTAAGTGATTGACTGATTCAATAACAACATGATTCAATTTCCATAAATGAAGGCCAAAAAAGTTTTAAAATCGTTATAGGTTCAGGAAAAAATATAAAAGAAAAATCTTCACCTGTAATGTGAACCCCTCTAATGAGGTCTTAACAGACAAAATGCTAATCAGCATCCCCTTCACAGTCTGGGGCAGAAGGGCAAGGGGCCTGTAGGGCAAGTCATGTTAAACAGAGTGAAAAGTAAAATGTGTCACTGAGGTGGAATAATGATAACCTGCTCAGACAGGATTCATTTGGCTTGTCTTCACCATTGGTCTTCACTGATTGGACGGCTGAGACGGGACTTCCTGTGGGCTATCAGAGGCGTCTGGAGCCTGGGTTAGATTGGTTCTGACACAAGAAAAACTTCCCCCACTGTCCAGATCTTCATCCTTCATCAAAGAACAGAAAAAATGTGTAAATATAATTTGTATTTGACCTTTATTTAACCAGGAAAGTCCCACTGAGATTCAGAATCTCTTTTTCAGGAGAGTCCTGGCCCCAATGGGGAAACTATTGTACATGTTGTGGTACATGTTGTGGTAGTGGGAGTTGTAGTGGTAGGGGAAACCGGACACCTACAAAGGCCCGGTCCAGGATTCGAACCCGACTCCCTCTTGCTGTGAGGCTAGAGTGCACTGTGTCGCTCACCGTACATACTTTCTACCCGTTTATTACCACTCCATTATTACTATATGGGGCAGCAGTGGCGCAGTGGGTAGGCGCTTGCAACCTGCAACCACAGGTCACCAGTTCGAGTCCCTTCCCGAGCGCATACTGTTGTTGTGTCCCTGGGCAAGACACTTAACCCACATTACTGTTGTGTGATTGGTGTTTGGTGGTGGTCAGAGGGGCCGTAGGCGCAAAATTTCAGTCACGCTTCTGTCAACTAGCTTACCACCACCAGTGTATGGAGTGATTGAATAATGTAATTCTAAAGCATCTTTGAGTGTCCTAAAAAACTGTATTATTATTATTATTATTATTATTATTAATAATAATAACGATATTATTATTATTATTATTACCATTGTTTGCTAGAACCTGGCACCACACATCTTTCCTGTTTGTTCCTGAATGTCTTGTTGTGCACTGTCCCTGGGCATAAAAATCACCCCATACCAGATTATTACCGTGCTGTAAATTAAATACCTGTGATAAACATTTTTCCAATTTGGGATTATTAGGTTTCCAAGGAGATGAATAACCCAGAAAATGGTGGGTGCTAAGATAACAAAAACCCATTGTTGGACCCAAAGATTCGCACCGTGTCAGCAGTCTCCTCTCCTTCAGTGTGCTCTGCTGAGCGACTGTACAGCTCCATGTCGGACAGTGCGCTCTCCAGTGCCTCCTCCTCATAGTCAGTGTGGTTGTCAGACTCCTCTGAAGAAGGGAAGCCGTGGACACCAGGAAGGAAAGAGTCACATAGTGGGTGAAAAACGTGGTGTATAAAAAGCCATGATGATAAGTGATGTGGATAATAGGCAGGTTGTGATGGTGAAAAGAGTGACTCAGAGGAAGTGTACAATGTACCAGAAATGCCCATTAGTGAGTAAGAGAGATGAAATCAGGAAGACAGGATGCTATAAGGTTTTTTAATAGTAGTATGGTCTTGATAGTCTGAAATAACTTGGGAATCTTACCATCCACCACAGTTGGTTTAACAGGTTCTATCCGAGACACAATTTCTGCCAGGTCAGTGAAAGAGGCATTGGGGCACGTGACCACCTAAAAAACAAAAGACAAATTCAGAAAATGCCAAAATAGACATGGTTATTAATGTATCTACAAGTTCTATAAGTTCTGTGCATGATTGCTAAAGACACAATAAAAAAAGTGATATATTGCGGCCCCCCAGAGAGAAGCACCCCATATTAGTGCATTAAAATAGAAACTCCTCATTAATTGCCTCGATCAATTGTTTAACTGTGGGTTGGCAAATGCCTGAAATAGCAGCAATGGGATACAATCTACTATTTATTTGCCTGCCAAGATAAGACTATCAAATCACTAGCCAACTTTTAGTTCCTTTTTGTTAATTGGTCTATTGTATTTTCTTTCACAATGTTGGTGTGATATAGCAGAATAGACAGGATAAATATGGAGAAATATACAGTCATTTGAATTTTTTACCTGAGAAATTTGGGCTTAAATAATTCATGAATAAAATTGGATTGACCAATAGTAGTCAAGTTTTACTTTAGTCCCCTCCTGGCCTCTACAGTAACATCAAAGTTTGTGTGGGCTCAAAAATTAGACCACTGTCAGTCAAGGTGGTGACCCACAAACTCTGATTTGATGTTGCTGCAGAGGCCAGATGAGGAATGAAAGTAAAAGAAATATATAACAGATTACATGCATTACATCACAGGACCTGGCCAGATAGATTTGAAGAATTTTTACAATTTCTTATTTCAGGATATTTCCAGATTAGAGCTTTAAAAGAACTAGCATTCATTCTAGTTTTCATAAAGTTTGTTTCATTTATTGCTCATTATTGTCATGCCACGCTTACATTGTTTTTGCCTTGTGTGTTGTGGAACTCCTCTTGGTGTCTGTCCTTTAGCATTTTCTCCACCACTCCACTGCGACACCACACATCAAACACTGTTTTGCCATGCTGGTACCCCACCTCCTATACACCGATGAAGTAATGTAGAAAAAAAAAACAATCAATGCGTGACACAGGGTTCGTACAACTTTTTGAAGATGAAATTCAAGCACTTTCCAGTTTTATTTTCAGATGTTTTTGGTTTGGAGAGTGGCACTACCTTCCCTGGTGGTTAAAGTGCTGAATCTCCTCATTCATCTGGATCCCCCTTAACCTGATGCATCTCCTCATTCATCTGGATCCCCCTTAACCTGATGCATCTCCTCATTCATCTGGATCCCCCTTAACCTGATGCATATCCTCATTCATCTGGATCCCCCTTAACCTGATGCATATCCTCATTCATCTGGATCCCCCTTAACCTGCTGCATCTCCTCATTCATCTGGAACCCCCTTAACCTGCTCTAGCTCCTCATTCACTTGGATGTCCCCCTAAACCTGCTGCATCCATACACACATTGAGCATAAGGACCTCATCCATCAGTCCTGCACACATCTATAGTCTGTCCGTCCTGGGAGTGGATCCCTCTATCATGTGGTTCTCCCCAAGATTCCTCTTTTCCCATAAAAGGGTTTTTTGGAGTTTTTCCTGACCACGATGGAGCGTCTAAGGACAGGGGACGTCTTTTGTTTGTGTGTCTCTTGATTGGCTATGAATGTTAATTGTTTGCAATGCAATTGCTATACAAATGGTAAAGTATGTAACAAACCTTGAAAAAGGACCATTAAAAAAGCATTTACAGGATTTCAAACACCCGAATGAACATAAATTACACTTACAGCAATCTCATCAAACTTGCCAAACTCTAGTGTTCGATATCGGTCAATAGGAGGCCTGATGTACTCGCAGTATTCACTGTTCTTCACAGACTCCAGCTGTCTCACACAGCATACGTAGGCCAGCCGTGTCTGTATCTCTGCCATGTTCAACACCTGAGGCATACATGTGGAGCAAAAACTCATCGCTATTCAAAAAGTTGCACAGTATATTTTAGTTTTATTTTTTAATCCGGCAATTACCTTGACTTTATCAGCAAGGGGGTTGAGGCGTTTCCATAACAGCCACCAGCCTGAAAGTGAGTCGCCATAATTAGTCAGGTTGGTTTCATCCCGACTTCCCACGTCAATTGCGATCACCACTTTGGCCCCCATGGAGCGCGCTACATCAGCTGATAGTAGAAACCCACAGGTGAGACAGAAGATAAAAAACACAAGTTATAATAATGCAGAAATGTTGAATAAAAAGTATAAAAAAGAAAGTTGTGCAGACCTGGCAGGTTGTTGATGTAGCCCCCATCCATCAGCAGGTGGCCATCTTTGGGGTCACAGAGAGGAGGAAGATATCCAGAGAGAGACATGCTGGCTCGAACATACCGCCACAGGGAGCCTTCAACAGCAGATACAAAACTTTAGTGGATGGAACAAGGCTATCATTAACAAACACCTCCAGAAACTATACTGTTCCGATTAAATATTTCCGTTGCGGTGAATTAAACAACACCTACCATCAGTGTGTACTCTCATTGCGGAGGAGCTGATGTCTGTTGTGATGTTGAAATACGGTATCCAAAGATCCTTTAAACAAAAATGTTACTCCAAAAGATTATGCACATTCATCTTTTCTATTTCTCACTCACTATTGCTCACTCACCTCTATCTGTTTGCTTTTGAACAAATTGTTTAGGCTGGAGTTGAACGCAGCACCAGAAAACATTGAAGTGATTGGGTAGGTTAGGTCCAAAACCTTTTTGAACACAGAGGTCATCTCCTACAGGAACATGTTAGATTCAAAAGTTGTTCCCATCTCAGAAAGCATTAAAGTAAAAATAATTGATCTAGGTAGGAATTTGTTTGGCACCAACCATGGCCCATTCTCTTGCCCTTATCCTCATTCGGCTGTGACTTCTGTCCTCGGCAAATAGAGCGCCCATCAAGGAACCAATAGAAGTGCCCCCAATAATGTCCACTGGAATACCAGCGTCAGACAGAGCACGCAGTATTCCCACCTGGGAGCAACCTCTGAATAAAAATGATTGACGAGACGAGTGTCAAATAGGTATCATACGGCTGTATACTACAATATAACAATAGGATCTTACATTACCTTGCTCCCCCACCTCCCAATATAAGTGCAATACTGTTTCCTGTGAGGACTCGAGCCAGGCGGGAGAAGTCTGAGTGGCGGTCAGCTGGCTTTTCAAACACACGTTGGTACAGTTCTCTCTGAAAAGGTTCAATGATGTTCATGGATAAAAAAAACACACACACAAAAGAGACATTTTGAGGAAGCTAAAGGAAGCCCGTCAAGAAAATATTGGGGATTTGTGTTGTTCTTACAAGTTTGGGTAGGCTCCTTTTTGAGAAGACTCTTCTGGGACAGGAGAGGTGCAGGTGCCTAGAGATCCAGCTTCTCATATTGAGCCACTCCACGGTGCCTTTAGGTGGAGGGCCGTCTTCTCTGTGCAACAGCACCAGCTGCTTCTGGGCTCGCACTGCACTACCCTCCAACATACGCTCCAGCTACAGCACATAAAGCACACATGTCGGGGTTTTCGTCATAGTAGTTTGTCCAAGGGCATATTCTACATTCAAAGATTTAGCCTTGAACAACCCCTATTAAACATTACTCTACTAATACCCCTATTATAGCTTTATTACCTCATAATACAATTACATCAAATAACTTGCTTACTTATCAAATGCAATGATAATTTAAACCAAAACAATCCTAGTGCAACATTATTTGGCAATATAGCATAGCAGCGAAAATAGCAGCATTTCCTATTACGCTACTAAACAATTAATGTGTCATGTCAAGGTTGCGCCGGTCACTGTGTCACAGGTCCTCTTTGGTGTAATTCAAGGTCTGTGTGTGCCCAGAAAGATACAATCAACATGAAGTGTGACTCATTCTGTGCCTGGGCAAATATTGATCCATCTTTTCATTTCTCCAGACATCTCCTATTTAATGGGGATGCATTCCTTTCTGTTTTCTGTGCCCATTTTTTACCTCTGAAGGCAATTACTTGAGCGCTTCCTTTCCTCTCCGACTGCACTTTTATAAACAACGTCCATCCATCGTTAGCACGTTTATTTACCAATGCCACAGGGTCATATACAAAAGACTACAGGTTGTGTGACACTAAAAAGTATATTTAAAAAATGCTATATTTTAATCACAAAAGAAAATTAACAGCAGAAATTGTTGTCCTTTTTACACAACGAAAACAGCTCATTTTGAATTGCAATACAAACCATCCATGATCTATTGTTAATTAAGTTTTAGGAGATTTGAGAAGAATTGAATTCACAGTACTTACCCCCTCCTATCACCCTGGACCTTAAACACTCACCTCACCAACGGTCGGGTCCTGCTCCCCAAGTCCCACGATGATGATACAGTCGGCCTGACGGATGCACCTCTGAGTCCATGGGGTTAGTGTGTAGTCTGTCTGGTACAAAACAATGCGGTGGATGTCTTCTTGTTGGCCCAACCAGCTGGATAGACGATACTCATGGACGCTGAGAACAAAAATAAATAAATTTATTGACAGGCCGTAGTGTATAGTACATTAATTTCTCTGTTGTGCCAATAAAGCATACTTGAGGTGACTAAAACAGAAATTTTGCCAATATACCTGTCCAGGGCTGCAGCTCCGAGACGCTGTTTGATGATATCACTGGTCAACAGCAGAGTGGGACCTGTATGTGGCAATGCAACAGTTACAATAACACACTCGCTAAGTCCAAAAAAACACATGGCTTTACAACAACTTCCAGCTCTACTGAATGCATTGTGGCCAGTTTTTAAAGCCACAATACATTCTGAAAGGCTACTTAAAAAATACATGCATTTAATGTATTTCCCCATGTATTTATTAAATTATGTGATATTTAGGAGCATCAGATTCTGTGTCTAAATAGTATTAATATGTATGTTTTTGACCAGGACACATTATAACATGGTAGACAGCACAGACAATTGGAGTCAGCATAATATACCCCTTTAAACTTGTGTTCCCTAATGTTATAGGCATTCTCTTATAATGTTAAATGCCTTAGTTGGCTTTTGCACAACTCCCTGGAGGACCTAGAAGTGTTTCTCTTTACACTTTTGTTAATAGAAAATGTATTTTGAGATCCCTATGCTTTTACCTATTGCAACAAGGGCATGCTGCAGCTCCAAAGTAAAGGCAGTGAGAGGCACTTCCTCTGAGACAGGCAACACGGTCACAGTGGAGAGGTTAGAAGCCTGGTTTCCTGCGTCCCACTTGCTGCCGGGGGTGTGGAGGGCCAAGCTGCGAGCTATATTTAAAATAATATACATTTAGAAATCTCACCTTTCACAGAACAAAAAACATTCAACAACATAACCAATCACTTAGTGCTGGTGTAGTGACAGCGAGACACAGTGTGCATGCAGAGGCGGAGAATGAGTGAAGGCATACACATACCTGTTAAAGGACCATTGACCTGACGGAGGATTTTCTCTCCGAGTAAATGGATTAACCTGGTGACAACCTGAAAGAATATTGTGGAATTATGTATTTATATTTCTATAGAAAATATGTTGTTTAATGTATATTGTGTTGTATGCATGTATACTATATACGTATAAGTGTTAGGTAAGACACTATAAACTCAATTGAAAATGTACATTATCTACATCCTGCAGAAATGTTGTCAGTTAAGATGGTAGCCAACTGCTAGTTCTTGAATAATGTGAACTTACATATTAATACACCAAATCTCTGCTCCTAAATGTCTTTAACAAACACATTGTATTAATAAAATTGTGTTTTGGGGATATAAACTAATGCATTTGAACGGTAGTAGGGTGGTAGCAACTTAACTACCAAGTGCTGAGGGATACACAGAGTCAAACTTCACTTCCAAACAAGAAAAGGTGAAACTGTGTGTTTATAATAAAATATTGTGTACTGGTATTTTAAAGTACTTTGTTAATAGCTACTTTATTTAAGCTGCCATGTTTCTAAATGTAACATATTTATGTTAAAATACACACTCTCACAACCGTTCTGATCAAACTCATATTTCTCTGAGGACTAAACTACCTGAGGAAACTTCCTTTTAATGGAGCTAAGAGCCCCTTCTGGGAGTTTGGCCAGTTCAGAGTCTCGGACTGCATGGACAGTGGTAGCTCTGTTCTGATGGGTCAAGGCTTCAACCTGAAAACAAATGAAACACAAGGCCCTCTCAGTGGATTAAATATACAGGATGATACCGTACTCTTTACTGTCACATATATAATTGTGTGTAGTAAATATTGCCGTTGAAAAGAGCTAACATGATTCACAGTATGCTGCAGATAAACATCTCATCAAAGAAAATGTTCTAAACACATTCCACTCTTCTCCATTCCACTCTGACGTCAACACTCATAGCAGTGCTAAAAATGTCTTGATGTTAGCCACCTTTATACCAATCTTATTCTCATCCCCATCAGTCAGCTTCCCTCCTCCAGGTAACAGTAACCATAGCATCCATTATAGCAGGTATTATTAGAAACATTGTGGCAAAGAGCAACATGGTGGCTAATGGGAAAGAGGGCGAGCATAAGAGATTAATCTTGTGTGGTATAAAGAGGAAAGGCCGCCAGATAAAAGACATTGCGGATTAATAACCAAATGTTGTCTTTGAAGTCATGTATTTTTACTCTTTTTAAAGTTAACAACATGACTGAGAAAGTGGTTTTTTTAATCACGGATTGCAGTGGCTACCTAACTATAACGATATGCACTAGCTGCGAGGAGCAACTGCTGATGAACTTTGACCATTAGCTCCATTAGTCTAATCTAAAACATATTACAGTATAATTTGAAGTGGCTATGCTAATATTTACTTACCACTCCGATCAGGTCTCCTCGGCCATACTCTCCTATTAACTCCTTTTTTCCATCTTCTTTCATAATTACAGATCGAAGTCGACCACTCAGGACAATGAAGGTGCTGTCTGACTTCTCCCCTTGCCTAAAAATACAATTTAAGACCATTACTGTAATGAAAAACACTTTTTTAATGATTTTAATTAATATCAGTACCTGTAGACAGCTCTGCCAGCTTCTACAGCCATCCAATCAAGGGCAAAGTCTATCTGCCTGACAAAGGAGGACATCCTTCTCACAACTGTGTGAGCCACATTTAGAACAACATTTGGCTCAATGCGCATGATCCTAAAGGGCAAATGCAAATTCATAGAAAATATATAAACATTTATTTTCTACCAGGTAAGCAGGAAATGTGGCTCTGTTTCTGTCCCTTACTCATAAAAGTGAGTTTTTGAAATGGAGAGGAAGCTGCAGTCTCTTTGAGCTCGGACAGTAAATATTAGAGGTTCCCCCGTCAGCACGGCCAGCTGACCAACAAGTTCCCCAGGATGGGTCACAAACAAACGAGTCTCTTCTTCGCGGTCAATCATGCGTTGGTAAACATGGAGAAGCCCTGATATTACAAATAGAATGCTTACCTCCTAAAACAGATTAATATAGTTTTGGGTCAGAATAGGACACAGCAAGGCATTATTTTTGGGAAACAAAAAAAAAAAGTATGTATTTTTACCTGGTCCCCCTGACGGGCAACAAGAGATCCAGCTTTGACTTGATGTAGGGTCACCCTGCCATCAAGCAAACTTGGGTCCTGCAGAAAAAAGTTAAAACTAGTTAAAGGCAGTGTCAAAGGTCAAACAGAAAGCCAAGGAGTTCCTGACAGAACACTTAAAACTACTGTAAAAACATTATTTAATTAAACAATATCATCACTTCTTTAGTTCTATATCTGACAGGCAAGAAAAAAAGCTGTGTTTTTGTTTATTTATTTCTACTCACCTGCAGCTGGATAATTCCCATCAGATCTTTCTTTGCTGCCTGGAGGATTGTGCTGCTCCTACTGAGGTGAACGGTATCAGACTGCCCCCCGGTGTCCGTATAGTGAAACACCTCTGTTGGTGTGTGATGCATTGTCACAGTTTTCTTCAGACTGGACTATATGCGCACATGTAATAAATGTTAATCCATCCAGTCATCTGGGTTTAAATAATAATTAGGTGTGTCTAAGATCTTACTTTGGGTATGACAGGACTTGGTGGAGTCTCATCAATTGTGACTCGAGCTCGTTCACAAGCCATATTCAGGTCATTACCTGAAACAAAAATAAAATACATAATAATATTATATGCACAGGGCTGGACAAGATACTGTTTTATACAGAATATGTATTTTTTTCATATGTGAACTTTCCATCCACTGTCATACTGGTGAATGAAGTATTCATAGATTTTAATAACACAACTGGTTTGAACACAAATAAGATGTATTCTTATCTTTGTACAACATTAAGCATTCAAATCTGAATACTGAAAAACACACACACACACACACACACACACACACACACACACCTTAGATTTTGTGCCTGATCTGGCTCCATGATGTTTTTCAAAAAATTCCATCTGCATGCATATACACCAATACAAATGCAAAACACAGCCAACAGGGGCCCCCATGGAGCCAACTCTGAATCAACTACACTATAGCACTGACAAGTTTGCAATCACAGTGGTTGGGTGCCTCAAGTGCAGCAGTCATTTTGACATTGTTTTATTAGGCCATTAGTGTTGTTTCTATGGTTTTGATCATCTCTTTTGAATTTGATTTGAATGATTGGGAATTGAGGTCATTAATAAAAACAAAGAAAGGAAAGTCACTACGCTGTCCTTTTTTCTGGAGGGGTGTCCAGTCGCACAGACGTACAGGGGAAATGAGCTACTTTGGCAGAGGTCAGCACGGAGTGCTTTCTAGTTTACTGTTGTTTTGATTTATTGGATTATTGGATTCCTTTCTGTGTAAAATCACTGACCTCAATCTCGACCCAAAATGGCATATTTGAAATAGCTTTTGTCCAAGAAGGTGACCCACCTGTGCATTCGGGGGGCAAAGAGATGGATCGCTGTTTCCTATTGCTATTTGAAGGGCTGTCCTTAACACCATCTGCTTCAAACAAAATAAAATACCACCATCAGTCTGGAATATAAATCTAAGCCTTTTGTTTGTGTGTTTAGGTCTTTATTGTGGGTGCTGACCTGTATCTGCAGGGGGCTCTGGGGTCCCAGGTAAATCCTCCTGAAAGTGCAGTCGACGAGTCACCTTCCCAGAACTGGCCTCACTTATTACACTGTTCACATTTGTCAAAGGCGCTGCCTGACTCTCCTGTAAAGAACAACAAATGGTTTACAACTAAATTTTGGGGGGATATATTTATGTTCAATGTAATAAATAGATTAAACGTGCCTAATGTTGTGTGAAATTAACATTTACAAGTGATATACTGCTTAGCTTTTTATCTATTGTAGTATTGAGTAATACACACAATAGGGTATGAATGGTTACAGAGCCATTTTACAAAAAATACAACTAACATTAATTTTATATAAATTGCATATACAATCTGAGCAGATTCACATTACGCTTTGGCATTTGTTTTGGTGTTGTACTACAATACATTACAGCCGGTGCCAGATATGCAAAGACAGAGCGGTCAGCTCTTTGGTAATTTAGATTTGTATAAATTGTGATAAATTAACTCTAGTCATTTTTTTAATGTCAATATATACATATACAATATTGAAAAAATAATTTCCCCACCGGATTGAAGAGCTCGGTTGTTAAACCCAGATAGTTGTGTAATGCCAGGAATGTGACTCTTTGGAGGCGCACCATGATTATCTACAAAACGCAAAAAATTTAATTAATAGGAAAAAAAATGAAATTATTTATTTACATATTTTTTTCATTATTATAGCCAATTATACCTGAATGACGCGTACAAGGGTCTCAGGGTATTTTCTAAACACAGTATCAAAAGCAGATGCAGGTAAGCGCAATATGGTGGAGCGAGTGGCTGCCCGTGCAATCACAGTCTTATAAGGTGCAGGAAAACCCTAGAAAAAAGTCACAACATGTCTCTCTGTAATGATCATACGGTATAATAGTTAAATGCCTACTTGGCATCATGGCAAATGAGATAAAACAAAAATATAGTTTACAGTTATGATGTCCAAAATACTGAGCAAACTGTGGACACTGTCCCCTGGATGCACATCCTTTACCACTGGTTCGGTGCCATCCTGAATAATTAGTAAATGTCAAGTGAAATTAGGTGAAAAACACAAGTCAATACATAATTATTGTAGAACCAACGTAACTTCACGGTTAATAAGATCAAGTCAAAATGAACATACATTCTCATGTATGCAGAGTTCTAGGTGTCCATCCTGCACAACATAGATGCTGTCATCATCATCTCCAGGCCTGAAAAGACCTTCCCCCTCCTGCAGCTCTATAAAGACCATGTGACGGCAAAGCTCAAGGAAAAGGGGCTTTTCAAAATGACCAAGGACTCTACAAATACAAGCAAGATAGAAACATTGTGAATGGTAATATAAATGTAGTTTTTGTCTTAAATACAACTACAGCTACAGCTACAGCTACAGTACCTGACATTTTTAAGCATGTAAAGGACCTCAGAAGGAAGGTTGGAGCTCTGCACATCAAACTCTGTTAGGTCAGCTTCCAGAAGCGAGGGAGGTGGTTCTTTAGGCTGCAGTGTTGGAGGGTCCTTACGAATTCTCAAAATTCTGTAATGAAATGGCATTTAAAATAAAAAACAATATTTGAAGACTTTCAAACACTATGAACATTATGTAGATATCATGCAGCTTCATACTTGCGTGCTATGCTCAGGACTTTGGTTCTCTTGCGAATACGTTGTGGTGGCTTTGATACAGACGTAGAGGATAGGGGAGGAGTAGAAGAAAGTGTCTGAACCTGACAGGAACAATAATATTGTAAATATTATTACATTTATATTTGGTTCTGTATGTTTCAGACAGAGAGGAGTGACAACCTTTCGCATAATCTTCCGTCCATAAAACAGCACTTTATCTCTTTTCCTGAAGCGGTAATGTGGCACACCAGGCTGCTGTTCACCTAGTGAGAATATTTTTAAGTCAGAAAAAAGGAATAATCTGAAACGAAGACGTCTGGAGAGTTTTGTTGCGAGCCACAAAAACAGGAAGTTTAAACTCACGTGCATGTCTATATCTTCTGTAGAGAAAGAGCACTACAATCCCAATCAGTGCAACAGCAACTGCAGCCCCGATCAGTACACCAGTGAGCTAAACAAATCAAGTTATGTTAAACAGCTTAAAGAAAACAATGCAAAGTTATTTACACGATAACTATGAAAAAGTACCATTGTGGTCTGCATCCTCTCCTCCACAAACTGCTGCACTCGTTTGGCAAATTCATTTTTACTATTGACCAACACCTAAAACGACATGATTTTTTTGTTTATATAACATATAGTTAAAGGTATTACACCAGTAAAATGGTGTATAATATCATTGTTCACACAAATTTCACTGACTGAACTGTTTGCTTACATTACTGGTCCATGTACAAAATTCGTTGTATTCGTCAGGACCGTTGCAATCCATTCTGCAGAACAAATACATTGCAAATAAATAGTATTAGTCATACAAATAATTGTAACATTGACAAATGAATAAAAAATTGTCTCACGTGACAATGATAGGACGAGCAAAAATGTACTGGACGCTAGCTCTAATCAGTCGTACAAACAAAAATGACCAACATATCTGGATAAGTGCCTGATAACACAACAAAACTCAGATCAACAGAGATTTTTATTTGTTGATTCTGATACAATCAAGTCTCACAGCTGTGAAGCTAGATGTTAGCAAAAACACAACTAGCTAGCTGTCTGCTATAGAAGACACTGGGATCTAGATTCCCCATTTAGTGACAAAGAGAAATCGCATATTTTTAATTGACATTTAGGGAGAGGTAAACTTACATTTTAAGCATTGTGTTGATTTTCTTTAAGGTAATGTCAACATTGTCAGCAGCAGAAAGAGCGCAAGCACACAGCTAACAAAGTTTTTACACTAACATCGTCACCATCGTAGTCCCGCCCATATCTGAAAAATCTACCAATAGGACTTTTGATACATAATGTTGCTACGATACCACGAGTACTCAGCCAATCAGAAACGGAAAACAAACATTGCACTTCCCTGTTTACACAGTTCAAGAAAGTATTATGTTGTCCCTAAAACCTCCGATTGGTGTGCTGATAAATCTCAGGCTTTATCATTAGTGTACAATGTGCCCTTGTTATACACTAGAATGTTTAGTCACGGTAAGCCTGAATATGTCCAAGAGGGTCAATATCACAACCTATTCCCTTTCCATTCCTAGACCCGTTCAAAGTTTGTAAACTGAAAGTTCTGAATTCCCGAATGGAGGCAACTGGAGGCAAGACCATAATACATTTTCAATGGAGAAAACACCACTCTCTACATGTAGGTAATGTCAGAGCCTGGTTAGGAAGCATTAGTGAATGTACCTCCTTGTTTAATATACACATTAGTTTACAGGTAGCGTTTGGCTGTTGCCAAAATTCCAGATTGTTTAGGTTTTCCTGGACAAGAAGGTCACTATATTTTCATTGTATGTTCAGAATTATTCCATCCCTCACCACAAATCCTACTTTTATGTAAAGTTAACTCACTTTTGCTCCAGTCGCCTCCATTCTGGAACTTTGAACATTCCAAATGACAAACATTTTAAAGGGTCTGTAGCCTACTACTACTTTAGTAACATGTTGAATAAGTCTAAATCCCATGTAAGAACTCATTAGGAAGTAGACTATACTAGACTGTTTTATATCCTAGACTAAAAAAGACAGACTTTCTAGTTTTTAGTAGTAGTGGCCTAGTGTGGATAAACCCATGAAATATAATGATATAATAGGCATAGCCTATTTGTAACAATTATCCTGTGTGTCGAGGGGTTTTGAAGTTGTCATAATGATTGTATGTGTGCTTATAACAACATCTGATGACATTCTCTCTCTCTCTTCCGTAAGCATTAGTGTGGCCACTGTAAAGTACACAAAATATATTCAATTTTATTAAAATTTTTAAAATACAAGGAAACAGATTCCCTACATAATAAGCATTCTATTCAATAGAGTTATGTACATTTTCATATATCATAGATTCTGATATAGCTACAAATGACAAACTGTTAAAAATTGTCATAAGGACCAATGTGTAAGGGTAAATAAGGGATTGTTTTCAAAGTAATGTTTGGCAGATAGAACTGAAGTGGTGTTTATCAACACTTAGTTTTTAGCTTGGAGTTTACCCTTCTTATCTCATTCTGATAAGTTATTTATATTTGGCAACTGAAGCGTAGGCAAAAATAATCTCTGATTCTTGTGGGCAGGTGTAACGAAACTCCTCTCTTGCATAGGCATTCTCCATGTAACGAGTCAGTCCTCTCAGGTCCTTAGGGAAGTCAAAGTCACGGTACTTCTTGCACACAACCTGTAAAACGAAGGATAAATAAAGCAACAATTTTACTAGAATTTTGTTTTTGATTTTTCCCCCATTCAGTTTTATTGCTGTTTTATTTAATCCATTCACATCCAGTGGAGATAATGCATTCAATTTTATCTGAAAATGAGCTCAGAAGAAAAGCCCTTACCCTGACAATGTTAAGTTTGGGAAGCAGATTACAGTCTGCCAAGGTGAGTTTATCACCGTCCAGGAAGCACCGAGCTGATTCAGTTAGATTTGGGTTTTGGTCCAACTCATAATCCAGGGGTGTCTTAAGGTAGTTGTCCAGTTTTATTAGGGAAGTTAGAAATTTCTTCTCCAGCACTTAAAACAATGAATGTCAGACATATTTTCAGAAAGACATGACTTTAACCAGATTACTTTTACTCTGAAATATTCAAAAACAAAAGCTATTGTAATGTAAGTGATTAAAAGCTAATCTACTCACTCTCATTTAAACCAGGGTTAGAGATCTTGATATAAGCAGAAAAGGTGCGAAAGATGTCTTCTCCAGCCATCTTGGAGTGATTGTAACGACAGCACAGTTTGGTAAATCTGCCGGGGCACAAATAAGACATTATAAAAATGGTGCTATAGGCTACAGCTATATTGAGGTTAATTTGGTGTGACACTCACTTTGGTGGAGCTAATTTCTCCTCCAAGAACTCCTCAATCTTGTTGGTGTCAGTTTTGACTTCTCCATTGTAGATGAGGAAGGGTGGCTGAGATCCAGGGGCCAAAGCCTTAAGTACATCTGGTGCCCTGTAGAAATCAAAAAGTCAAGTGATGAAATAGATGGGGAGTTTTGGCCTTTTAGCAACAATTGGTCACAAAGAGGATATTTTAGTCAACATTTAGCATATTCAAGCAGCAAAAACAATTACACTGTCTACAAACAAGCTTGGAAGAAAGCTTATTTTACACAAAGCTTATATTACAGCATATATTATAGCTCTATGCCATACAACATCAAGAATCAATGTGTGTTTGTATTCCAGCTGTTGGATGGATATGAGGTTCTATTAAAACTTCAACACTCAAAAATTATTTCCACCTTCTTCACGATTGGTCTTGCCAGAGGTAATTACCATTGTTCATTTTAATGATTATGTCCAACTGAAAAATGTAACAGCACACAAAAACAATAAAATAAGAGATGATCACTGAACTGTAAAAAATACAAAATAAGTAATATACAAACCAGGTCCACCTGGTGTTTGAGGTCATTAAGTTTTTATGCAATCGGATGATTATACTAAAGTTACGTTTATAACTAGGCCTGTGCTGTTGTCTCCAACAGCAAGGTGTATATCGGCGAAATGGCCCCATACGTCTGCCACAACTGTCACCAACAGGCACCTTAATCAGACATTGTTCTGATACAGACATTCTGTTAACGAGCAATTAAGAGGCCTCGCCCCCAAACCATGACAAACATGGGAAGGGTCTATTTGACTTTTTTGATTTGTCTGGATGTTTGTGAAGAATGTAAGTTACAGGCAAGGCAAGTAAAGGCAGCAGATGACAGCCTGGCTCACAGGACTACGTAGCTGCTAGACAACGGGTGCAGAACAAGACGACCGAGCTATGAGAGATCACTGTATCAGTATTTGTTCACAACTAGTGCCAATTTCCAAACAAGGGCAGCGCTTACCTCTGAGATTAGCATTGGCGGCACCAACACCAGTGCATTCATCGCACTGGGAGTCCCAGACAGGACACAACTAGAAAAGTGGTAACACAACGATATAAAATTTTGTATTTATTTAAATATACACAAGCACATATCTGTGCAGCCATACCACAACTCTCGACCCAGTAGGTGGGCAAATGGAGATTTTTAAGTGGAAGTCCGTGACTGAGCCTGTACTGCCACAGACATATACAAATATGACAAGAGTTTATTTAATTACTGTAAATATTAAATTAAAAAAAATACTTACTATTACTTTTAACCCATGTATTGCTCAACATTATTCAAAGTTTTCACTTGCCTTGGCTGGCCCCATCTTGTGAGTACATACAGTACAGTAGCCCTGGTTAAAACAAATAGACATGATGGACCCTTTAACTTATATGGTGCTGCACAAGAGCCTGATGTAAATATGAGAACAAGAGATAAGAGAAGACCACCTGCAAAAACACATCCACTCATCTGACTGTTATGAACATAAAACCTATTTATAATATAATTTGTTATCTTTTCATTCATCATACTGTTTACATACAGAAGAAGCTCTCATTCCTAAAACACAGCTGTCAGTGAGATGTATCAAAGTAAATATCTGTATTTTTATTAAAATATGATGAATATGCTTCTTCAAATCAGAAACATGTCTTCTGAGGCCGAGCACACCCAGTTAACTGACTATTATATAATATAAGACCTTCTTTGACCAACATAAATTTTACTATTGAAAAATGTATGTTCTATCATGTAAAGCAGGTAGTCTGTCATAGTTATATCGGGAAGACGACAATAATATGGAATCACGTTGGTCTGCTCGGTCTCGGACTGATCTTGGTCTTGAGTAGTTCGAGCTTGACTACAACACTAGTTTGTGGGCTAACATTTTGACCAGTAGTAGTTGTGTTTTACTTTAGTCCCTCCTCTGGCCTCTATAGAAACATCAAATCAGAGATTGTGTGTCGACTACTAGTGGTGAAAGTTGTAGCCCACAAACTCTGATTTGATGTTGCTGTAGAGACCAGAGGAGGGACGAAAGTTTATCAAGAACAGGTTCAGAAAGTACATTTTAAGAATTAATAAAAATGCACAATTATCAGGTGTTGTCATGGCAACATAGTTGGATTTAGGGGCGGGTCGTCATTGGTTATTTTGTTCAGGATCCTCAGATGAATAAATCTGCCAAGGAGCATTTGTCTACGACAAACTCAATTTTCAAACCCCATTGTAACCCCATTGTAACATTGTAGAGCCAGTTTTAAAGAGAGCATTTACATTGATACATCATTACGTTCAGTTCATCATTGCGCACAAATGTTCCATTTGGTTCAAGTCAATACCACAAAGTCTGTAAAAGTTACGCTTTTAATACTTCTAAAAATGGCCACTTCGTTAAGAGCTCGTCACGACCACACCCAAATACTTTAAAAAAAAAGATTTTAATAGCTTTGGATCACAGCAATGTCACTGACTGAGTTTGGAGTCTGTCGGATTAAAATCCTAGGACTAGTTCGTCAAAAAGGCTACATTTTTGCCGTCCCAACTTTGAACCAATATGGCCGACTTCCTGTTGGGTTTAG
>JAVQKC010069041.1:0-18928 GCA_036025475.1 Philypnodon macrostomus
TCTCACAGTGGACATGCACCTACGATGAAAATTCCAGAGCCCTCCATGACTTCTAAGTGGGAGAAATAGCAAAATAGCAAGGTGTTCAAATACTTGTTTTCTTCACTGTACATTAAATACACTAGCCTGGATCATGGTGCCAAAATCAGCAGGATGGCATTAAATAGTTATTAGTAATTATTTAATTGTCATTATTCATAGAAGTACCAAACTCAATCCAGTTCAGCGTATTCATGAAAGTTAAAAAAGATCCGGCAAAGACTTTTTGAGTTATTGCGTTCACAGTTTAGGGCAGTAATGAATTAATTTCTTAATTAATATTCATTGTAGGAGTACCAACGTGTTGTTTCGCCGATATAATTACCAGGCAGTATGCACACATCTGCAAATATTGGTTACAAGTATGAAAACTTCAAACCCTAACCCTAACTACAACTAATGTGAAATATATTTTCTTCAAGAAGCCAATCTGCCCATTGTAATACAGTGTATTAGGCGCGCTCTAGAGGATGCCATCATAATGGTCAGATGTTTTCAGGGCCGGTTATACAGTGTATTACAGTACACTTATTATTACTTATAGGTGCACTTATTCTAATGCATCTACAGGCAATAATCAGCTCAGCTCATTACATGACAGCATATCAATGCATATATGTATCTAGGGAGTGAGAGCAAATAAGCCTTGTTGATGCCAAAAGAGAACAGTAACACAGAAAACTCGTCTATATAAGTCTATAGTGTTTTAGGTTTACGGGCCTGATCTGGGAATCAAACCTAGGACCTTCTTGCAATGAGAAGGCAATGCTAACTACATTGCAATTGTGTGGTAATTGTGTAGAGTGTCCTTTTTTATATGGATACTTACACTGTTATTGTAAATGGCCTTTTCAGCATTTCACAACAGGGTTTTTAACATTGTCCCATGATTAATGTGGTCTGCCGTGGATATCGACGTCGGACACAATACTAATGAATCTGGTGCTGGCTGCGGTGCATCTGTGCCACGTGGCTGTCAGGGCTTTTATACAATCTGCTGAAGAAAAGAACAATGTGTACGCCTGCATCCCTCTTGTTGCGTGTTAGGTCCAGTGATCTTGACTTCCTTTCTAATCCATCATTAATGTGAGCACATGTGAATAACTCATTAGTCACGCATTGATCTGACTAAAGCTGGGCTGCACTTCAACTTCATAGAGGAAACAGCAGTGAGACAAACGGAGGCAACGATCACAACACAGGAAACAAATCATCTCCAAAAGAGGGCTCTCCAGTTAAGAGTAGAGCCTTTGGAGATGTATTATGCATTATTATATTATATAGATTATATTTGTAATTTACTGAGACTGGCTTGTATTTCAGTAGAAAACAAGGGTACACTATTTGGAAAACTGTATTTTAGTCTGTGGTGCTAAAAAAAAATAAAAAATAAAAAGTGTGAATTTGGCATCCCATAAATCCCAATAATTTCTGTATATATGACAATCTTAGGTCACTCAGTCCACCGAAGACCACAGTTTTTATGTTCAGGGTTATGCCATTGTCAGTTCCCCAATGTTGTCTGAATTCAACCATAATAACTTTAGGCTGGCCCATAAATAATAGTTAATAATCTTATGACTAGGTGGGAGTGGTGACTTTACACAGACTTACTTTCATTCGTTCTGTGTGTTGTCACCAATATGATAATATTTGTCTTAGATAGTTTAGGCTCCCTTAATGCTTTCTATTCCAATAATGAGCTCCATTTCATATTAAACTGTATTGTTACTATAGAAAGCTCCTATGTATCATGTTGAGGTCAGTAAAAGGACTACCAGCTTTCTCTTGAGGACTACAGTATAAGTAGATTGAATTGTGTCTCACAGTGCATTTTTCTATACTTGAAATAGATGTGAAAGGTTAAATGTCAGTATTTGTTTTTCATTTACACAATCAAATGCTTCCCATTAGAAATGATATTAACGCAAAGGAACGAGTGAGATGATCTGCTGAAATCTTGCTAAACTTCTTCAAAACTATTCACACTGTTTAGTGTGTAAATGATACAGCAAAATGAGTGAGTGGGTAATTTTACAGTGCTTCTAAATTGGGCATGTCTTGGCGCTCTGAGACAAAAAAAAAGACTAAAATGAACTTGTGAAATTGTGATGGTATGCAAAAACAATCTAGTGTGGGTTCCAAATGCATCCCCTGGGTACCATACTGGGCTCTGATTTATAAACCTCCTACTTTAACTGTCATTCATGTCATACCCTCTCCATGTGGGATCATAAACATGCAGCAAATTTCCAATATGAGGAAAATATGTAGATGTGAAAGTCGCCCCTGATCTCCTCCTCTCACTCACTCACTCATTTTAGTTCAGAATTGAAATGACTAATAGCTGTGTTCTTGCTTGGTGATGGTGTTCATATTGGATTGTGAATATAGACGAATGCTTATGTGCTTGCTCGGTAGAGATGGAAGAAAAAAGGCACATTTTTAGCAGTGCATTGAAGGCATGTCAGGAGTGATAGTTATGGATAATGGAGACAGAAGAAAGATGCATGCAAAATGACTTCTGACTGGCTGCCTATTGACGAGCTGTATCAAATGTGCTGTGACAGTCTCTACTTTTCAGGAAACACAAAGATGCACATGGATGAAATTTGGGCTCACTGTTGAATGGTGATACATATGCTACATTCACCTGTCAGTGGCACTAACGTCAGGCTCACCGTAAACAAGTCAATACACTGATCACCGCTGCTGTACAATGGACTATACAATCTTTTTATATTAAGGATTTATAATGTCATTCCTAAGTCATTATGGGGCCCCAAATAGTACCTTACAAATGAATATTCCTCAAGGCATATTAACTCAAATTAAAAACTGCTGTGTCCTTGGCTAAGATGCTTTACCCACTTGCCCTATGAATGTGTTAGCATAAATAATATGTTTGGTGGTGCACAGGGAGGCCAGAGGCAGGCCATGGCCGCAACATCTCCGTCAATCTGCCCCCGGACAGCTGAGGTTACTTTTTGCCACCACCAGAGTGTGACTGTGCAGAGAATGAATACTGGAATCAACTGTGAAGCACACACAGAAATATAACCTAAAGCCATAGCTCGACAAAATTGCCTGTTTTATTAGTGTAGGTCCTGTTCTAGGGTTTAAAGTATATATTGATTATTTTGTCGATTTGTATTGTTTATTTTTGTTTAGCTGATGTGTAAAAATTCCAAACTGGAGTCTGATTAGGAGCTTTTCGTCGGTGTGTGTGGTAGCCTCAGCTGTTTTTATTTGTACTGGGTCTATTGTAACCTGTTTACTCAGAAATGGAAATTGCTGTCAACCCTTAACATGCAGAATACAGAAAATACACTGAGACACTGTAGGGCCTTTATCAAATCTACTCTGACAGATGTCAGACAAGCTTTGTGGGCCGGACAACAAGGTCAAAGGAGTATCTCGTAATCTTTATACTTAGTGATACTGTAATTCTTGGTGGCTCTTGGTACAGTTGAATGAAAAAAACGCATTGGCACAAACTTAATGCTAGCACGTGCACTGTAAATATTAGAAGGTTGTAGTGTACGCTTGCAGACCTATGATCTTTTACTGGCAATTCTATTCACTACAATTCTATAGTGTACCACATTTCACCTATACAGTATATACGTTTGAGTAAAGAGCAGGCAGTCACAAACACACTTAAATCAGCACATTCCCTGAGTTTCTACATTATTCGTGTGACTTAACGATTGCTTTGTGGTGAAAATGAAAAAAAATAAATAAATGACGCTAAAAAGCTATTGAACTTCCTCCTCCCACCAGTGGATTTCACCATTGACTCTCCAACTGCATGCATGACAATGATCCCAGTGAAATTAAAAATGAATATGTAACCAGTCGGAGCAGCCATTTCAGAATCTTCACAGAGCAATATCAGTCTGGCTGCAGATGGCTTTCTGAATAGAACAAGGTGATTTTAATATTAGGTATTTGAAGATTCAGCGAGAAATGCTATTTTTCATTCCTCTGCATGGATTAAACTGTAACAGCTCACTGCTTCTTTTCATGTGGGATTGAACTTAAATCCAGAGCCTTTTTTCTAATATAGGTTTCTATGAATGCACAAACTCCTGAACTCCTGTGCCTGCCAGTGGAGAAAGACGTCGTATAAATGCACAATACTGAGACAGGCAGCAGCGGAGATGAGTTTTAGTTCATTCATTCAACTATGTAATCAAATAGATGCAATATGAAAATGGAAAACAAAACAAAAAGTACTAAGGACAGTGTAGCTAATATCCTGGAGCGGCTGTAATCTCAAAGAACATGAACTCATTTAGTGTCTTCTCGGGGCTGTCATGTTGAGTTTCTAAGCATTATGCTGCTGAAAAACTGCTTCCTGTGGGTATTTGTCGATGTGCTGCTGTTTCCATGTCTTAGTCCTTGTATTCCCCTGTATCAGTGACCTTGAACTAGACCATGTCACCCCCTGCTCCTGTCACAGCCCCCTGCTCCTGTCACATCCCCCTGCTCCTGTAACATCCCCTGCACCTGTCACATCCCCTGCACCTGTCACAGCCCCCTGCTCCTGTCATATCTCTCTGCTCCTGTCACATCCCCCTTCTCCTGTCACATCCCTCTGCTCCTGTCATATCTCTCTGCTCCTGTCACATCCCCCTGCTCCTGTCACATCCCCCTGCTCCTGTCACATACCTCTGCTCCTGTCACATCCGCTGCTCCTGTCACATCCCCTGCACCTGTCTATACCCCTGCTCCTGTCACATCCCCAGAACTTGTCTATACCCCTGTACCTGTCACATACCTCTGCTCCTGTCTATGCCCTTGCACCTGTCATATACCTCTGACTGTCCCTGTCACATCCCTGTGATCCTGTCTAGTGCCTCTGCTCCTGTCACATCCCCTGCATCTGACTCTACCCCTGTACCTGTCACATTCCTCTGCTCCTGTCTTAAACCTCTGCTTCTGTCCTATATGTGTGTGTGTTGTATTTGTTTATTCATTTGTATTCATGGCTGCGTGTGTCGGAGACAGACTGAGTCTGACCTGAGCATTACCTGAAGAGTACGCTGCATCATATTTTAACTCCTTTGTCTTTGACAGATGGTTTGGCTCTAAAAGCCTCTGTCCATGGTGCTGAAGGCTGGTCTGATCTAGCGCACAGGCTGTTTGATAAATCCACCATGTCACTCTCCACCTGACAGCCATTCATCATACCTGCTTTCTCGTGTGAGATGCTCTATGTGCTTGATAATTCACTAAGACAAATAAATGTGAGACTGAAGCTGGTGGGCTCCCTCTCCTCAATGACTTTACTGTACTATATCTTTGTGTTGGGGACGTGATGTCCCTGTCCAGGCCTGAGCTGCAGCAGCTGGAGCAGGGACTGTGGCTATATCGAGCCCAGCTGAAGGACGAACATGATCTTAATGAGCCGTCTAATGAGTTCCCTTTTGTTCTTTTTTTCTCTTTCTTTTCTTCCCAGGCTTTGGTCAGCTACCCAGCCCTTCAACAAAAGTCAACATAACGCTGGTTTACTGTCAATATGTATTTGTCTGTGTATTTGAACACATGTTATAATAGTGTTGCATTTAATAACTCAGACAAAAGCCAAATGAACCATTTTGTTTGGAAAAGAAACAATGACATTTATTTTTTTCATAGCACATTTCATAATTAGTCTGTTGTGCCCATTGATCACATATAATACAGTAAATAGAAAAATGGCTTTTAACTTTACACCCAAAGCAACAACAAAATGTTTTCTTAAAATATGTATATGCTAAAAATACTGAGAAAGTATTTCCACTAAAAGTACGGGAGATTAGCCTGTGACTCTGTGACAATGAAATGGCCATGTTTTGCTGTGTCTGGCAAATGTCTTCCACTTCTTCTCTGTTTATCTCATGTTGTTCTTGTTGTAGGCACTTACCAGGCCGTCACATACCTCTTCCAGAGGAGACTGCACATCAGTCATCTCAGCTTTAATTGACCCGTTATACCTGTTTCTGTCCAAAGCATCCAATACGTATTTTTTTTCCCCTGTTGCTGATGCAATGACTACTACACGGCATAAACAGCCATTTGGCAAATGTCCTCTCTCTAGATACCCATTTTGAAGCAGAATTTCATTAAGCTTAATGTGACATTGTAATCAAAAGTAGCCTGCCTGCTTGCCTTAATTTAAAACCAATTTAAGCTGTTCTGATACAGAGAATTTGTCATTACATCAACATAATATATTATATAACAATATTCCCATGGAAAAATCAAGAATCCATTTTCCATTTAAATAGAAAAAGGGGTATATTTCATCAAAAGTCATACACCATAGTCACTGTTGTTTGTTCTAACTCTACTTAAATCTGCCTTTCCCATAGTAATCAGGTGATATTACGGTATCTCTAAAACTCGTCTATGAATGTTCGGACAATGCACAGACGGTATTGCTTGGGGACCACACGGGACAGTTTCCACAACTCTGAACACATTAACAGTCAATTACAAGAGAGTTGACCATCGACATCATCTTAGCTGTAGTATGTTCCCTATATGCCTGCATTTATGTGAAAATGGGACTGAAACACAACTTTGCGGTATACTGTATGCCCCTTCCTTCCTGATGATGTTAGCTTGTTTCATTGTTACACAACCTCAGCTAAACTGGGAGAGCATGTCGTCTATTGGAAAAAAGTTCAATCCCAGTCTGTTAGATTTTGCCAGTGTGTCTGACCAGCTACGGGTAAATATCCTTTGTGACGGTACATTTTAGTCCACTGTACCCATAGGCCTGGTTCATTTTAGTTTCGTTGGTGTGTGTCATTATAGAAAGTCCCACTTCTTAAAAGGCATTGTCAGATACATTTATGACTGTGGCTTTGACTTCCACTCCGCTCGGCAGTCCCTTGCCAGAAACCCAGAGCTTTGTAAAGAAAGGAGAGTGCATACCATCTACTTCGCCTGGTGTCAACGGAGCTTTCAACTCACTTTTTCGAATATCCCCATAAAGGTGGTGGTTCCTCAGAGACACATAAATAAGGAGGCAGGCCACAGAAGTCGTTGCCAAGAGCACACCAAAGATAGTGATCATGGCCGCATCCCATTTTTCATTGTCCTGGACTGCCAGGTCGACTCCCCTGGTGGTGACATTCAGACATTTGGTTTCGTGGTTATAGTGAATGCCATGGATCTCGACACAAACTTTGTATTGTGTTGCCGGGGTGAGATGGGTAAGGTTATAAGCACGGATATCAGATGGGACCCTAGTGGTGAATGCGGTTGTTGGGTGAGGAGTGTCTGACATTGTGTACCATTTAATATTGGGAGCGAGTGTGCCTGGGCCAGTCTTCCAGGAAAGCAAGACAGAGTTGGTCTCTACAGAATTGATTATAACATTTAGAGAGCCATTTGCGGGTTGGGGGAAATATCCATTCACTTCCACAGACACGGACTTAAGATCAGCTCCAACAAGGTTATGGGCGACGCATGTGTAAAGGCCTGCTTCATTTTCTGTAATATCATAGATGTCAAAGGTTCCCTCTGGGTGCATGTAGAATTTATCAGACACAGTGTTGGGCAGGATTCGCATACCGGAGGGGGTTATCCAGTAAATGTCTGGCTCCGGTTCGGCAAAGGCCCTGCAATGGAGTGACACAGAGCTGCCATTTTGTGTCTTGACATGCCCGGGCATACTTTCCGGAGAGATGAGTGGCAGGCAGATCTCCATCATCTCTCTGAAGTGCACCTGTCGGACATGTTGGCCCTCATATTCGGGAGGTTCAACGCAGTACAGTGAATCAGGCTCCATGAATCTGATATTCGTTTTATTCATGTTCATCCAACGGACCACGCAGTCGCACCTGATTGGATTGCTGTGCATGCTAACCTCTCTGAGATTTGGGAGAGACTCGACCGTGATCCTGTGCAGAGCACTGAGTGCATTGCCATTTAGCATTAAAGTTTCAAGCCGCGGCAGTTTGTAGAAAGCATTAGGGTGGATGTAGGAGAGTTTGGGATTGTTAGTGGCTTCTATTTTGGTCAGCTCGGGGAGGTTATTGAGGGCAAAGCTGTCGATTGAGACCAGCTCCGGCATGCTGTTGATACCAAGCTCTTTTAAATGGAACATATCCACAAAGTCGCCCCGCTGTATTCTGGTGATTGGGTTTTTGTTAAGATCCAAAAACTTCAGATTTTTTACATTTTTCAGGGCAGAATGGGGCACCTCCGGGAAGATGTTATCATAGAAAGAAATGCTTTCTAGGTTGTCAAGTCCAGTTAGTGCATCATCAGGCAGCTGGGATAGGTTCATTCGGGTGAGGACAAGACTGCGGAGGTTAGTGAGTGGTTTAAAGTTAATTTTCTCAATAGAAAGAACTGGATTTTCACCAATCATCAGAATTTCAAGGTTTGGCATGCCTTCGAACCACTCTCTTTTAATGGTCTTCAGCTTGTTTGAATTGAGATGCAGGCGTACTAGGCTGGTCAGACCTTGGAAAGCCAATGAGGAAATGGATGAGATAAGGTTGTGATTCATATAAAGCTCTTGCAGGTTAGTTAACTCTGCTAGACATCTTTCAGGCAATTCTCGTATCAAATTTTCTTCCAAATGCAGGGACAGCAGCTTAGGAAGGCCCCCTAAGTGGACATCACTGAGTGAAGCCACATTATTTTGTGACAAATCAATTTCCGTGATGTTAGCCAAGTAATCCAGCGGTTTGTCTACATTTGCGATATTGTTTGTTTGCAGTAGCAGTACTTGTGTTGCCAAAGGTAGTTTTTCCGGGAGGCTGAATAGTCCCAGGTCATTACAGTCAACGGTGAGTGACTCCATGTACACCGAACTCGGAGAAAACCAGGGTCGCATCTCGCAGACGCACAACTTAGGGCAATCAGACTTTGAATCCTCTGTGCCAAAAACAAAAGAGGCCATGGCCAAGCCGATAAAAAGGCGATCCACAAAAGACACGTCCTTCATATTGGATTGGTTCCCTCCAGTAAAAAAAGTCAGTGTATAATTATTGGTATCAGCATTAATTTGGCCAGAAATTAGTCATCTGTTGCAGTTCCCAAGGTGGGTGACTCACCACCCGTTTCCCGCTGCTACTGCCCTTTTCTTCTTGCTTTGAGAGTGCCCCTAGGTGTAATGCCCACTCAGCCAGTCTTACCAGTGGGAGTCAAAGGTACAAGACGGACCCAAGATGAAGGAAGGATTGACGAAAAAACTAAAAGAGAAGTGTCCTTGACCAAAATAGTTCTTTCTTGAGCTAATTGAGATAGATGTCCTCATTGATTGTCGCCATTAGCTCCCCAAGTCTGCAAACCACTCCATTCCTTCCTGTAAAGACAGCAGAGACAGAGAGAAGAGACGTGAGAATTACTTTCTAGTCGACTTGGGTATTGTGTTGTCACTGAAATTTCAAACTAAATGCATATTTCAGGAGTATTTAATAACCGTGCTAAAAGAAAGTCAAAATGTGTTTATGTGATGAATTGTAGTATCCATTGTAGTATCATTTTTACTCACACACTAACAAACCATGCAAAAACATTTTCTTTTCCACAGCCTTTATAGTGAATTTCATTTTCTCCATAAAGAGTCCCTTGTGGACACTATACCAGTACAGTGTGTGGGTATGTGCAAAACAACGGCCAATTGGGAGTTGCTATTTTACTAGATGGTTTTCATGTGCAATATACCATTTGGAGTGAAATTCAAAATAATTTGACTTAATGACTAAATGATATATGCTTAAATATGAGGGAGTGTTTACAGAAAACAGTTATTATTGTGACCTTGGGCAGACTACGTCATATTAAATGGGATCAGAACATATTGACTTTTGTTCCAGCCACACTGATGCCTGTTGACATTTATTCTTGTCCTCTTCCAGACTCAAAACCAAGGATTTTTTTATGTGCTTGACCTTCTAAACTTAATTTTGGAGACTTACTGCAAGGCCTTACAATATGTCATTCAATTCCACCGTTAGCAGCGCGAGTCTATTATTGGTTAAAGAGAAAGTAGCTTTATTGGGATTTTTAAATGGCAGACATCCTAAGGCTTAAGATTTAGCCCTTGTGGTAAGCTTCTTTAATACACTTCAATATGCCAGTCACTATGGCAACCAGTCAACAAGCACCATGAGACCATCCTAATAAGGCCGTTGGAGATACACACATTTGCAAAGTCAGCACGCAATCCAGATGCAGTTTGCACCTGTTTGTTGAGAGGTAACGCAAGTCATGAGAAAAAACATGGATGAGTCTGTCCATATCCACATCCATGTTTGTTAAGTCAGCGACTCTAATAATAGTTGTTAATAGGGTTTATAGACTACTACATTTGATCATCATACTCTCACTGGCCACTTAAATAGGTATAGGATCTGTTGGTCAGTCAGGGCAGGTTCTACCCCTTTTGCATTTAGAAGGAGGAATAATGCCTTTAAAATGTGTGTTGTATAGAATGTTCAAAGTTCTGGAATGGAGAAAACTGGAGAAAAAGTGAGTTAACTTTACAAAAAAGTAGGATTTGTAGTGAGGGATAGAATAATTCTGAGCATACAATGAAAAACTATTGTGGTCAACAACATTTCTGTAAGGACTAAAAATCTGGAATTTTGCCACTAGCCAAATGCTACCTGTAAACTAATGTGTACATTAAATAAACATACAATGTGAGGTTCACTAATGTTTCCTAACCAGGCTCTGACATTACCTACATGTAGCAGAGTGGTCATTCGTCAAAGCCATTTTAATTAGCAATATTGTGTGGCTAATTCTAATTCCTCCATTTATTACAGTTACTCCATGTATTATGGTCTTGCTTCCGGTTGCCTCCATTCTGGAATTTAGAACTTCCTTTTTACAAGGGTCTGTTGAATTGTTTTTAGTTTTAACATTAGGATATTATATTTTAAACAAAACTCTAAATGGTCAGTTTACACATACTTGTTTTATTTGTATATACTCTCAGTATTATATCACATCTAATTGTCGATTTAGCAATGCAAAAATAACTGCCATATTAAAGCAACTTTAAGCCTTTTAGCCCTGTGGCACAAAGGTGATTCTACAGTACATATTTAATTTCAGATAAATAAATACATTTATTATTGTATTTCAGACATATTCAAGAATAACAATCACCCTATAAATGTAATCTTTAAAATCCCTCTTTAGAACAATATAACTGCATTAAGCAATAGTAATGGGTCGTATTTGAAATGAATGCTAAGGTTATGTATCTTTCTATAAGACTATATATATACAGACTGTGCGGTGTGTTATTACTGCCCCCGTTGCACCCCGCTGTGGCACGAACTCTTGCCGTCGAAGTCTACAATGTAATTTGTCGCATGAAACTGCCTCTTACTGAATGCATGTGGCTCAGTGATGCTTGGGATATTTTTGGGCCCATAGGATTTGCTACTGTGTTATTCAGGAAGGCGTTGAGTGACGGGATGAAAGGGAAAGGGTCACAAGAAGCCGACTATGGAGCCGGGAAGTGAAGGAGAATAAAAGGATGAGTGTTTGTCTCCAGTTCAACCATTGAGACTGTTTACTTAATCTTATCTTATAAAAGGCTCATTCCATGATCATTTAAAAAAACTAAACACATACATTCATATACTTTCAATGTTTGGTCATATTGCCCACCCTTAATTACTCAATGTTTATTACTACAGTAAACCAGAACAGGCATCAAACCAATATAGTGATTTCCATTTTTGAGGTTTCAGAAGCACACTTTGAATTTGGCAATAATGTGTTGAATTTACATCTTTAATTATATCATTCTCAATGGAAATTCCTATAGGATCGATAGGTTGAATGTCTGATTTCAGTACATCTTCCCATTTTTTCGTTTCATCCTTTAAGCGTATAGGAGAAAACCCAGACACATATACTATTGTTATATTCCAGGCTCATGGATTTGACACTGTATTATTGGGAAGGGCGTTGAGTGATGAAATGGAAAGGATCTGGAATGGCGGTTCTCTGGAGGCGGAAAGTGAGCAAAAGAAAAGGGGCGTTTCATCTTTCTGTTCCACACCTCAGTGACTACAGAGGAGATGGGGGAAAATAAAATAAAATATATATAAAGGAAGAAAGCAGTCAAGGAAGCAGAAAAGCAGCAGTTTGCCCCTCACTAGTGCAGCCAAACTTGAGGCCATTTCTCAACCTCTGCTCCTGGGCTGAATACAGTGGGGTTTTGGGAAATGGGGGTCTAAGCATGGGGCTAGTGAAAGGAAAGAGAGAAAATAGAGGGAGTACTAAAAAACATTCATCTTTGTGCAGTCAGGGACACCAGCAAGCCTTGTTGGAATAATTATGTTTACCTCTAGATTGGCGTTTCACATTTTATAACATAGACTGTTTATATTTATTGCATATTTATTATTATAAATATTTTATTATTATTTTTCATCTCTGCTGCAAAGCACAGATTAAGTATATTTCCCTTGAACACCCTCTTTCCGCCTGCTGGACACACTTACGCCTAATTCACACTGACTAGGGTACGGATACGGAAGCCGCAGAAGCTCCCAGGGAAAAGAAACCACTGAAGTCTGTGCTCATTCACACCAGCTGTGGTGCTGTACGTGTCCGGATCCGGCGCTGCAGAAGAAATGGGCATGGATTCTACTTTTTCCGGAGTCACACATACATACACAGGCTTCACATACACACATAGGCTTCAAATACACACACAGGCTTCACATACATACACAGGCTTCACATACACACACAGGCTTCAAATACACACACAGGATTCACATACACACACAGGATTCTCATACACACACAGGCTTCACAAACACACACAGACTTCACATACACAACCAGGCTTCACATACACACAGTCTTCACACACACACAGCATGCAGCTCCGTGCTCCATGTGGACCAGTGAGAGGGAATTTTCCTGGACATGTACAGCACACAGACCCCACTCAGTGTCAATGACAGTCCAGAGGAAGATTGTACAGAAACCACTCCGCACACGTACAGCATTCCGCACACGTACAGCATTCTGTCTGAATGAGGCGTTAGTCTTGCAAACACACTTTTTTATGTAAAATCACAATATTCATATGGGATTACTGTGAAGCACCAGTATTGGAACAAGGCCACAGACCTCATCACTGGATTCAACTCTTACGTCTAACAATAAAACTGCTAAGACGTGATGGGCCACATTTTACCACAATTGAGGTTAATGTCTAGGGCAGTTCTCTTCCCGCAGCCCGACAAAGTCATTTAGATTTATTAAAGACTAATTGTTGTGTAAAAGTCAAGAGCTGTACCAGAATATCTTAGCGCCACAGTGTAAGGAAGTAAGGTTTTTGGAAGATTTATTTTTTCTTACACTACAGTTTCATGAGTTTAAAAGCTCTGAGTCATGGTACAATTGACTTGCCTGGTTCCTAAAGTGAGGACAATAACTCAAAGGTCTTAAGGGTCCTGGCTGAAGTGGAACATCGGGCGATTTATACACACTAAAGTGGGGGCATTTAGAAGGTTGTCTAAAATAAGAAGTCTGAATACTATTTTGCAAATGAGATGAATGATTATCACTTCATTAGATCCTGCTTTTTTGGCTCATGCTAGTATGTCAGCCAAATAGCAATTAGTCTAAATTGACACTCCTTTTGCCAAAGCCTTTAAATAACAAGTATTATTTTTTTTAAATATTCAAAATAAAGCACTGGACTTTTTCTAGACACTCAAAGCACTTTACAATTGTGTGCATTATTAATTTACTTCACACTATACACAATGATGGTAAGGTACCTCTTAGCCACAGCTGCCCTAGGGCAATAAGAGATGTGGCACCCATACCATGCCCACATCTTCTTCGACCAATTCCAAACACAGCATTACAATAACACTAACATTCATAGATAAGCAAGATGAGTGAAATATTGCCAAAGGTCATAACGGCAGTATGAATTGGGCATGGATAGAACCCCCAACCTCATCCTAAGCCGCTGACACCCTCTTCTATGTATTTACGGTGTTGTTTTTCCATGCCATGAGGGCTGTTAGAGCTGTCTCAATAGTCCCCCTGTGATGTGTTGCCAAAATCAGTCAGGTGGATGAGATGAGCACTCACACAGATATGAAATTACCCACTATAGGTAGACAGCAACACCATAAAGGACAAATGTTGGCCAATTCTAATGACAAGATGGTGCAACTCTATTTTATGACAAGGTCAGAAAGGGGGGCGATAGAAGGGAGGGCATGGACTGTATGGCAATTGGATTTTCAATGTAGCCGATAAGACTGTGAGTGCTGTGCAACTGCCTATATGATTGTATTACTTTCATATCCTCTACATTTCCTAAGACACTGGAGCTGAGCAAATTGTTTCAATCTGTACAAACTGTCTGGTGTCTGGTTTACATGTAAGAGCGTCAAATGCAATAGCTTCTATTGTAATAGGTGCTTAAAGTCTTTCATTGGATGCACTTAAAGGATATATAGACATTTCTAACTGTTCTTTTGTTGATTTAAATATGTTGTACCTGGTATAATAGTGTTGTTTATGAACTACTTTTTTCCCTTGAAATATGCCTTTCTTTGGATTTACTGTAGGTTCTCTATTTGTGACATGCATCGATGACTCTAAATTGCCCCTTGTTCAAGAATGTAAAAGTGAATGGTTGTCAGTCAGTATGTGTGTCTGTGTCAGCCCTGTGTCCACTGTCCACTTTTCAGGGTGTGGCCCGCCTAAGACCCATAGTTGGTGGAATAGGCTCCAGTCACTCACTACCCCTAAAACACGTCCATAAAAGAACACACCGACTGTTGTAAAGATACTAACTTTTTCCACCCATTTTATTTCAATATTATCCATCGCTATACTCTCACTGGATCTGCTGTGAAGCCTGCAGTCTATACAGAGATTTTTTCTTTTGCCCTGCAGCATTCTGGGAAGGAAAAAATAAATCCTATACAGGCTCAATGTACATGTTTAGATTCTGGGGCAAAAATGTTAATCTCCAGAGCTATATTTTCCTTTTTTGGGTGTACAGTGCATGGTGAGTTTGTTTGAATTATTCATATGCTTCTCCTTATCAAAGATGTACATGTAGTAGTGACTTTGATTGACAGACATGCTCAAGGCCTTATGTTTAAAAAGTCCCCCTTCATTAGTTATGTAATACGGTTTCAGAGGCTTAACCCACTTCTGTCAGTTTTGAAGAAGGGAGGATAGTATGTAACCTGGCAAAAGCCAAATCGTTAAGTGTAGCACTTCTATTCAGGGTTCTACACATCGATCTGCTCCCATAGAATACGTCTGAAAAGAGGAGAGACCGATATGACATTGAAACTGATACATTTATCAATTTGCTGTGTGATTTTTAATGTATTTGTAAAATATAGCAGCATACATTTTCAGTGTCCCCATGTTGCTAATAAGTTTTGTTAAAAGACGACTACTCTCTACGGAAATACTGACTCACTGTCTGTGAGAATCCAGCTTGCAGCCCAAGCATACCATCCTTACTACTACTATTTTACATATTTCAAGCGGCTTTAAATCTTGGCTAATTAGAATTTTTTTTACCATATACAGCATTGTTTGTAGTAGTTGTAGTGACCAACACAGCTTTTTTTAGCAAAGAGAGATGGCAAATGGCTCCCCCAAAGAAGATTTCAGATTGCTGTTCCCACAAATGATTTACTATAATTCATGGAGGCGGCATTTATGCATAAAATATTGGAAATGACTTTACTAAGTGCTACCCTCTTTCCATTTCCAAGCTCTTCTGTTCCCTTTATTTAAAGTTTCATATTTGTATATGTATTTGTGGATGAGCAGCTGCTTGAGATTATGACAGGCGTGTGCTACCTGTCACCAGCGTTGTGTCCAGACATACATTTGTATTGGTTGTGCTTTTCATCCAGACCCCACTTGTCACCTTACATTTGCACATAATTTCACTTGTCACCTGCAGCTGTCTCTCATCCAAATGGAACTAGACTAGACTCTGTTATTTCTATGTGATGCCTCCAGTTCCTGTGAAAACCAAATGAAATCATGTATTTGAGTGGCAGGTGCTAAGGATGCTTAGCACAACAAGAACATGGCAGGCTAGATATAGACAAGTGGGTTTTTTGGTCTTTCATGTAGCAGACAATCATAACAGTGTTTTTCAATGACTATTTCCAACACTAGTATTTTTTAGACAACCGCCTGCCATAATTGTTGGTCTTCATGTTCAATCAACCAACTGCCTAATATGTAGCCTCAAACCCAACAAACTGGGATGCACTTTTCTCTATTTTCTGTAATAGCTTGTATGTTTCGACCATATGGGCTAGTCTTTTGATCCTTATACATCTATCACCTGTTGTTCTTCTGGGTACACGCCACATGTGCTGCAGTCCAAAATGTTCACATGCTGCCTAATACTATATCCCAAGTGTATTCAGATAAATTAACAGCATTAATTGATTTATTTTGAATTGCATTATCATGCATGCCCTGCAAAACAAATTACATCTCCGCTCCAAGACTAGATGTACATTACCACCATTATTCAGAGTCATATTGGAGAACTATTACTCAATGTCATCATGTCTAAATGAATTAAAAACTATTGTGTGCCATAGAGACGCTGATGAGGGTGGAGTTCTTGGCCAGTGTGTGTGTGTGGTTCAAAGCAGTATGTTTATGAATGGAAGTGTGCCACCAGGAGTTTCTAATTAAATTTTCCTGATGGAGCCATAGTTACTCCTCTTTACAATAATTTGATTTGGCAACAGTGATCACAAACACAATGCACTGCGCTTACTTTCAGTAAGTATTAAGATATTCAGACCATATCCTCTTTGGCAAATCTTCTGGCCTTTGGAAAAGGTATTTATACTGACATCATGGTTAGCCAAGAAATATGATTCATTGAATCTGTTCATTTATTCCAGCATATGGGCTCACATACAAGTGTACTCTTTGTGACAATCCCAAGCTTGGATAAATTGAGAGGGCTAGTCAGGGAGGGCAAATTGAAAAAAAAAACCTATGCAAAATAAAAATGCAAATCTACGCCTAGACACATGGCAGGCCCACTGAACATACTGCACTGGTGTTCAGCCCAGATAAAAATGCTGGGTAATTATATTGTTTGAAGTGTCTCGGCCATATCCCAGGCCTCTGTGTCAAAGGTGGAGATGTTGAACTAGTTCATTACCGGAGCTGGCAATCTAAATATGCATTGTTTGCTTATTTCAGTGATTTGCCAACTATTCATAAAATGAATTCTTATTATTATCATTGTTATTATTATACAGATATGTCCCTTATATTGCCAGGGATTTTAGATGATTTACAATGAAACTGCAATGCTGTTTTTGCCAATTGGGTTTTATTGTGGTAATTGTTTTTTGGTCTTCAGTGAGTGAGAGTGAGATGCAGCCCCATAAAATATATCCTGCTTAAGGCCCCCAAATGTGGAGCACCAGCACTGATTCTTTACTGACCCTAAATGCACCACACAGAAACATTTTTGTCTATTGAACCGCCTGTGCTACAAAGATGTTTTCTGGTGTCTGATTTATTCCAAAACAATGAAAGACAAAATAATAATACCTCTCCACGACCGATCAATATTTCATTTTCCTGCTCGAGGTACATTGTTGAAGTTCATCATGTTCCCAAATGAATTCATACACAACTTCTTCTCATTTTATTACAACATTATCCCAAAAGATTTTTACAGCAGCGCCAAGCAATTACATAGAAAGAAAGCTAACAACTTGCTGTCTGTGGAGATACTGAAAAGATTTTATGGCACAGTGTGGTAAAGTTGGTACAATGTGAATAAACAGTGAGTAAAACAGTCAGTAACTGTAAAAAAAAAATAAAAAAAATAAATATGACTGAAACTCAAGTTTGTTTCAAGATTCTGAGCTTGTGGAGCTGCCGTATTATACAAGGATGAACAGTTTAGCATAATGTACGTCTCTAAGTCCATTTTAATTTCAATTCAAATTGAGGCACCTCACAATTACAAAAACAAAATAATCAAGAGAAAAACTATTTGGCATACACTGAATGGAATTGTGTCATACAGATGAGGCTCAAATATATAATTTTGAATAAAGTTAATGGCTTTTGCTAATTGTTCTTGGTAAAATTAATAGGTTTAAATTAAATACAATTATAAATAAAGAAATACATAATAAAATTGTGATTAATATTTTTTCTCTAAATAGTCGTAATAGGCTGATTAGTTATTTGAGCAGATGAATAGGTCTGCCTAATAATTTGGCCAGTGAGTGTATTCGCCAAAGCAGGCAGATGGAATTGGAATAACACAGTAGATGAAAAAGGATAGAAAGACATTCCACTGTTGCATTGTGGGCTCGTGGGGTCCCAGTGTCTGTCATGGCTGGCAAATACCGGAGTCTGACTCAGAGGTACAAGTCTGGCAAAGGTCCATCCAAAGCCAGTCGGTTGGAGGTTGTTACCAGAAAGCTTTTGTGATTGGCCCAGAGTTTAACGCATGAGTAGAGATCACAGATGGTTAGAGGAGGGCTGGTATACACAGTGGAGTTACAGACAGGCTTCTGTTTACAACAAAAGAACGCAAAAGTCGAAGTATCTGAAAGTCTTGTCCATATATCCTTCTTTAAAATGTCCGTTGGATTACAAAAATGCTAACTGCAAAATACAAAAATAAAAATGATAATGACCAGCCATTTCATTAAACCAAGGCAAGATTATTTGAGTGGCTTTGAGCATGGAGTTGTTATTGGCAACACATGGACACATCTGAGTATTTTGATTATTTGTTGAGATATAATACTATATATATCTATATCTAGCTAGATAGATAGATAGATAGATAGATAGATAGATAGATAGATAGATAGATAGATAGATAGATAGATAG
>JAVQKC010069070.1:0-20036 GCA_036025475.1 Philypnodon macrostomus
CAGTCACACCTGATGATGGTAAGCTACTTATGTAGCCACAGCTGCCCTGGGGCACACTGACAGAAGCGTGGCTGCCAGTTGGCGCATACGGCCCCTCCGAACACCACCGAACACCAATCACACAACCACATTCATTCATAGGCAATGTGGGTTAAGTGTCTTGCCCAGGGACACAATGACAGTGTGCTTGGACGGGGACTCGAACCACCGACCCTCTGGTTGAAGGGCAAGCGCCTACCCACTGCGCCACTGCCGCCCCAATAGTCAGTTTCTGTCTTTCATCTGACAGAAACTGTATTTTGGTCCAAATAAAAGCGTCCGAATGAGTTCTGGTCTTGGCTTGGTGTTGGTTTGACCCTTATTTAGTTGTGGTTGGTGCTGGTTGAGTCCTGGTTTCATTCCAATTTAGTCTTGATTCAGTACCGGTTTGGTCCTGGTTTGGCCTTTAGTTTTTGATCAAATGTCTTCTATTTCTACCTTTTTAGTTATAGCATTTAGTTATAGAAGTTACTATAGAGACCCAAATTTAATCAATCTTAGTATTTTGATTGTGCAGCCAAAATATATGCCCAACTCTTCTCGGGTATAATCCTTACTTAATCCTGAAAATATCTCACTAAAAAGACTCTGCTGTTGTGTTGCCGTGGCATCTTTAACTAATCTATTTTCTGTGCTTGGCCTCTCCTACGCTCAGCCACTGTTACTCACTTTGTTTCTCAACCTACTCTTTTACATTGCTTTCTTCGTCTTTCACATGCCACGTCCATACCACTTGCCCCGAGGCAGGTTCACTCTTTTAAGGCAGTAGACCTATACAGAAAAGAAAAATCTATACGACAATACTTCTATGTCATAGCCACCATGTTTGTTTCTGAGTAAGTGATGCTCAGTGTGTTGCCATGTTAGTGTATGACTTGGTGGACCATTAAAGAACATATGTTTACAGTTATATCACAAAGCACACAGATATCATGTAAGTAACTGGTAGGAGCAAGACAATAATGCCAACATCTAAAATATACAGTAAATGTATTAATACAAATTTTCTATGGGCAGTTGTAGAGCCATTACTATAAATCCTATATAATTCATGTGCGAGAGAGATGACAAAACCAAGGGTGTAGCTTCTGATATAGGGCATCATTGATATACACCATATGAATACGTACGCCCTGTAGATCCAGTACAAGGCCATGGCTCATTAATCTGTCACTCCACAGACCGGCCCTTACCTCCTCCGTACGCCCCTCTGCCATGTCCCGCTCCACACCACTGAGCCCAGATTTACTGCATCTGTTTTTACTAGACAATCATGTGTTGATCTATGGTCAGCATTGAGAAGAAAAGAGAGGACAGAGCAAGGATCCAACCTCTACGTACTTCTGCAGACCGGACACAGAGTTAAACAAATAGGGCGTAGAAAAAAGCTTTTCAGGGTGACTACGGATCTGACGACAATCATTCTACCTCAGCATCCCTGGTTATTTATTTAGATCTGATGAAGTCATGGTTTAGACCTGGTTTAGTCTTGGCTCAGTCTCAATTTAGACCTGGTTTAGCCTTGTGGTTTTTAGACTTCTGTTTGGAAAAATGATCTTTTGATCACATATAAATGAACACAACCCTGGCATTAGGCTCAAAACACATCAGAAACTCATTTTATTTCGGGGCACAGGAAAACAACTAATGAAGTACAGTTTTATGGCGATACATGGGTTATTTCCAGACAGAGAATGAGCAAGAACATTAACCAAATCAAGGTCACCCCAACAGATTATCACAGCATCCAAATGACTTTAATTAAACAAGTTGATAATGAAGATCGGTAAATTACTGTCACTGGCAACAAAAGTACATCAAACCATTATATTTGATGATCACATAAACTTTATAGTTATATGGACTTTAATCTCAATATACAATTATTATTTTTCTGCACATGGGTATGCAATTCAATCTAGTATTAGTTCATATCAATAAAGTATCCATATCAGCAAGGTTTTTTATTCACCTTTTTCTGCTTTTCCTGAGGTGGAGCCAAAGCCAGCAACTATGTTTGTATTCTCCTATCACATGTATGTCTTTAGGTGATAGATTGCAGTTAATAAAAAAAAATTAATCAGCTAAAAAGCCATTGTAAAAAGGCACAATACAGCATATCAAACCTTAAAGCCCATGAGAAAGAAAAATACTTTGTGCACATATCAAGTTCGGCCAGTTAAGAGTTAAATCACACAATTAAATAGCTCACAATTACCACTTCATGAAACAGGAAATGAGAGAGAAAAAACATTTGATCAGCTAAAAATCTGATTGCAATAATTAAACATGAATAATCAGCCGTAATTAAACCAGTCTCATAAACCACTTTCTTCTTTATGAAAAAGATGAAGAAAGAGTCATTGAGATTAGGGAGAGAATTTTGTTTTGTTTTGCCTGAGGTGGACATTTTACATGTAACTAATTGGCCATTCCATAAATTAGGGAAGAGGGAATCTCATCATCCGCAAAAAGGAAATACTATTCAATACTATCACATAGACAGTCTGTATTCAGTCACTACAACAGCACTCAGCACACAAGCGTTAATGTCCAGCTATTTAACAGGTCATTTTGCCATCGTTAATGTCACGAGGTTAAGGTTTAGCCCTGGAGCAGCTCAGCAGGAAAACACAAAACAGCTCTCTACTCTCACATGTGCAGTAAGAAAACGAAAAGCACCAGCGACATTGTCTGTAACATTTGAATCCTGACGATGTTTTATATTCTACAAACTCAAACATATTCTGCACAAACAACAATTGCTAGTTTTATATATACATGTTTTACAGACACCCAGAGTTCTTTATTGATTGATTCACTCAAGTCAATCACAGTCACAATGGGGGTGGCAAGCTACCTCTGTAACTACAGCTGCCCTGGGACAGTGAGATGGTAGCCTACAACCTCTCTGACCAATCCCACTGATACATTCAGGTATGGGGGAATGGTCACAACAGCAGTATCAATCTTTAATTCCTACTCAATAGCCTTACAGTTAGTATACCTCGCCACATAGATATAACTTTGATATTAGATGCAGTGTACACAGGGTATCATTGCATAATTTATTAATGGGTCAGGGAAATGGTTACATCACAAATTCTTTAATGTTTAATGTTCTAAATATATATATTTATAATGAGGCCAAGCTCCGTGGACTGGCTCAGGAGAAAGGACCAGTAAAACTAACCACCAGCAGGAGGTTAAGTGACTCCAGTGTCACAATGAAACCGACACACTTTCTTTGCCAACTGAGGCTAAATCCTGGACAAGGACAATAATGTTTCCCCAACTCGTCCGGAGAGGTGTGTGGTCTCTTGCCACGGTCGAACAAGCTGAATAAATCATATATATCAGACTTGACTGGGAGTTTGTGAAGCCAGAAAAGCCTGAAGGAACAACAGTGGAGTGGGTTTTTGAGCTGGTTTTATATTAGCAGACTGCTGGCCTGCATGGCTGGGGGTGCAGAACCCTTAGACGCAGAGGCTGTTGTGAGAGAAACACTGAATTATGCATCGAAAGGAGGGAGGGTAGATTGGCTGTTTTGGCTCCAATAGCACCTCCCTCTACTCCCCACCTCTTTTGCTATGCACTGACAGATAGATGAGTACATCGAGATGAGGTTTCGCAGGAGGTCAGTGCAAAGGATTCAACATGGGGCGGGACCCTCTGTCTCAAGTTTTCTGCATCATTTCACAGAATAGGACAAAAAGCCACTCAGACATCCATAGTGATTATATTTTATCCAAACAATTAAATGTACACTCACTGGCACTTTCTGAAGTAGACCTATTAACCACTTCAGGACTGAAATTGCTAAACAACCATTGGATTGGAAAACTGCGTGATTGTTTTCAGAAATTTATAATGACCAGAATTAATGCCCAAAGTTAGAGACTGGTTTGAGGTAACATAAAGACAACAATAGGTCAATGTGTTACATCAAGGTCTGCAGAGGACCGTCTCACAAAACATGAAGCAGTGCGCTGGACTCAGGACAGACAGTGTTGGGCGGATCCCTTCTGTCTCTAGTTTCCTGCATCATTTCACTGAATTGGGGGATATGCCACTCTCCGGCCACTTTTTCTAACCGCAAGATGTTGTCATGTGGCCTCCAGAAGATGTATGGGTAATGACTTGTTGATGACACATCTGGGCCTCTGAAATGTGTTGAGGATGCTGAATAAAGGCTCTTACATTGATTCTTAAGGACCCTCTCCTGCCACACCTATATGAGCAATGAGGTCAGAAGGTCACGCTTTGAGTCTGCCGCCGCTTTCGCCCAAGGAAAATCAATTCCTTATTAGAACTTCATTGGAATCGGAGAAGGACTGGAATTACATTCAGATGAAGACAGAAGACATTCACCTTTTTCCGATATGATTATAGATGTTCTGTGGTTTCCCGCCTGTTGTTATGGAGGGCTATGGCTATGGTTCACTTCCTCATTCATTGGTTGTGTTCACATTCAAAAAATGAAACCTCAGGTGAAGGGCAGAGGCCAGTCATGTTGTACGCTAGACACCATTTTCTTTAAAGAAATATTCAAACTGATGAAATTCCACAAACAATGAACCTGATCATGTGTAGGAGAATTGATCAAAATCCTTGATTTTCAACCCGTGTGCCTGTGTGAGTTATTCAATGTATTGCGTCCCAAAATACAAATAGAATTGGTCCATTTTTCATTGTCAAGTACTCCAATAAGGTGACAGACAGGGTAAAGAAATACTCTATAGTTTCAGTATAGGTAATCATGTGTGTATTATTGTTACAAACACTATACTCTACAACACTATGTTTTTTGCTAATATGTTAGATAGATGGCGTGCCTCAAAAAAGCATGAACGCTGATCTAAATTTCCCCTAGTGAATGAATGTGAGAGTGAATGTATCAGTCTATAAATGTCTTCGCCTCAGCCCTGCGACTACCTGGCTATGTTAGAGGTGTACCCAGTCTAAGGTGTATAGTTGCTTGCCATTGGGTTGGTGATCTCACTGTATGGCCTATTAGCCCAGGCATGAATAAACAATATTACTTTGCTTGTTAATTCCCATTTGGAACATAATATTTTTGTTTCATGTCAATAGGCCAAAGAGTTATTAGCCATAAAACCAAAGCATCTGTGTGTTTTGACACTTGAGGAGCTGACTCTACCACATAAATCTAAAATAAAAACTATATGCCTTTACAATGTTGTGTCGTGAGCACAACCTATTGACACAGACAGAACACATTCAACAGTCAACCAATATGATTTCCTGCATGTTATTATCACGGCTTGTATGGCTGTTCAGAGCAATATGGTATACGTTTGACTCTTTCCTTCATGAGGTGGGCCCATAGGGTTCCTCCTCCTCATTTGAACCTTGTGCTCCTGGTCTCTTGACAGTTCATTGCCAGGCTGCTGTTGGTGCTATTTCTGTCTTTTGCCGCAGGCCTTACATTCTGCATACTGTGCATGTACAGATGAAACCCACATATCAAACACCTGCTTTCCCCACACACTGTACAAGTATTTGATTTCAGGCCAATACTGTACAAAGCTATACTGATTGCAAAGTAGGGCTGCACAATACATAGCAAAAAAGTTATGGTAATATCAGCATATACAAAATCCACAGCCCAAGTAACTAATGTTTCTTATTTTTTGTCCTATCAGAGTCCTAAAAAAAATAGGTTGTGTAAAATGAAGCCTTATTTAGTTTTAATTGAGTTGAAAACGTAGTCCAGTTTTGTCCTGTTTAAGTCCAACGTTATTGCTGGTTTAGTTGTGGTTAAGCCATGGTTTAGCCTTGGTTAGGGCCACGTTATGCCCTGGGTTAGTCTTTGATGGATCTGTTTCACATCTGTTTCAAGTTTTTGGATAAAATGTAAACTGCAGACCATCAATGAGGAAAAAAAGCTAGCAATTATCACCAATAGTTATCCCAAAATTCAACATATTAAATTTGTAAGTCATTGTGTAAGCCATGTTTTGTGATGTCCTTCAGTGGTGTTTGTGTGAAGGTACCTCTGGCTAAATGGGGCCCACAGACAGTGATAGAGTCGAGGGCAGGTCCCTTAATGGATACCCCTGGCTGTCATAACCATCCAAGGCCTGTGGCAGAAACATCTCCTGTTCAATTGGGCTCAGAAAGTGGAGCAGTGGGCCTCTCCCTGTCCCTGTCCTCTCAACTACCTTGGTCTCCCTGACGGATGGATGGCAGTCAGCAATAAGGCGGCCAAGGCTACATCACAGGCTGCAGGCATGTAATAAAAGCCATACACTTTACACCAATAAGCACCAATTACATTGATTAATATACATCTATTGATTTGGTTATTCGACTGAAGCTTATCCCAGCAGCTAGGGGCCTTAGGTGGAGTACACCTTGGACAATAGACAATGACAGCAGAGACATAAACAGACAGATACTCGTTAATTCTCACATTCATTCACTACATTTCTCCTATGCATGCATGTCTTTAAGATGTGGAAGAAAGCCAGAGTACCCGGAGAAAACCCACTGGAACACAGGGAGGAGCATACATTTATGCATTTAAAACAGTAGGATAGTCTACCCATTCATTCATTCACCCCTAGTGCAGATTACAAGGTCATAGAGGGGCACTGGGGTAATATACATTACATCAATTAGCCCAGCAGTATTTATGAGCTAGTACAAGCTGTGGGCAGTCTGCTGCTCCTACAAACAACTAAATGAGGTATAAATATAGATGACATGCTCCAGGCTCATGGAAGGACTGTATGGTGTCCCTAAGGCTATTGGCCAATTTATGCTACAGCCCCCTCCTCAAGCTCCTATACATTCATATAGGGCAGAAAGAAATGGGTTGAAATATTTCTGAATGAACCTTCCAACTCACAAGAAAAAATAATTTGAATGTATTATTATACAGTATATAGATAATGGAAGGGACAAATGCACGTGTCTCAATTTTCTACAACTAGATCAATAAATCTGATCAAACGAGTTCATTGTCTAAACAGTTTTCAGAAAAGGTCTCCATAGAAAGTCATCTGTTATTGTTGTTTTGTCACACAATAATATGGGGAAAGGTGTGGTAGTTAGAGCACAAAACTGAAGCACTAGAGTGAAAATAATTATTCATTACTTAATTTTAAGTTATCATTTGGTTTGTGAAAATGACATACAATAAATTGGCTATAATTTCATACTTCACAAAGATATGTAGTGTATTATTGTATAATAACATATATAATGCATGTATTAGTGCTGCCTGGGCCATTCACTGATGAACTTATCAACAGAAGCAGTTTGTTTTCTTGTGCATATTTAGTATGATGTAAATCACATGGTATTCAAATGTATAATTCTGTGTGTACTTTTTTACTATTTCACAACACAGAGCTGCAGTAAGAGAACTGTATATTTGTAGTTGTGTGAGTTGGTGAAATGGTTGAAGGAAAGGGGGTTTTCAGTTTTAATGATGAATGAATGAGACCTAAATAATCTTAAATTAACAGCGGCTTTAGGTGTAATGAGGTCTGTGTTGTTATGTTTAGGATCACCTTGAAAGTGTCATATCTTTTTCAACGTCCTCATCAGATTTACCTTGATCTTATAACCTTGCTCCCTCTCTGTCCATGCCACACATCTCTTGAGTCTGTGGCTTGCTTGTATATCCTCTCATCAGTTTCTCTTTTTGCAATATGAGCCTGCATCATCTCGTGACTTACAGTGTTGTGTCCTGCTAAAAGTTTACCAGCATGTATCGTTGAGAAATGACTGATGTTACATTTTTCATGTAGGGCATTAAAAATTCAATAGATCCGTTCACTTTCTTTATTCTGAGACTCAAGGAAAAAAAACAAGCCTCAATAATGGATGAGAAAAAGGTTTGCTAAGAAAAGCGAGCCAGCTTTAGGGGACGAAGAGATGGAGGAAGACTGTGTCAGGAAAATGAGGGAATGATGTATGAACGGACATAGTCAAGTAAAAGTTGCTGAGCTGACTAATGCATAAAAGTAACTATGTAAAAGGAGTCTTATAAAGCGTTTTTAAAGCTTGTGAAATAGATGCTAGATTATGCCTCTAAATTATCATTTTACTTATACTTTCTTAAGGCCCTTTTTCCCCCTGCTAGCCACACCCACTTCACTATAGCCCAAGTCACCTCTACAGCCAGTGCAGACAATGGATAGTCATTGCAAAATGATGTCTCTTCACTACAGAGAAGGATAAACATTGGCTTCTGAAAAGATACCTCAGCATACAAGATTAGAGACAGACAAGGCCTCTTTATGTCAGCAATATGACCCACTATGTTTTTTTTCAGTCACACGAGCAAACATACTGAAAAATGACCCACAAAAAAAAACATTGAAAACTGAACAAAAATTCACTATTTCACACAGCAGCACAAAAACAGATGCCATACAATCCATTGTGTGTGGTTCACTGTCTGTTTGTTAGGGGAAATCTCACTTGAATTCCCTATTTTCAAACAATGCTAAATAGTCAATGCTGTGACTGTGGGAGACTTGTTTAGCTTGTGTCTGCGTGCCTGGGTGGCTCCTCTCAATAACCACATAATGTCACACAAGAATCTGTGTCAGACAGATTGTGAACGCACACGGGCAACTGCAAGATACATCACATACGTCTCTTAAGCCACGATGTACGCTTTTGCAGTTGCTTTCGAAGACCATCTATGAAGAAAAAATCCAATATACAAATTTTAACTTAATAATATATTTGAATAAACCCCATTTATCTTTATTATTTATATTTAAGTACATTACAACATTATTCCAACATCAGGCATAACATTATGACCACTGACGGTCAAACACAGATACAGTCCTCTTCATGGCGCCTGTTAATGGTTGGGATATATTAGGCAATAAGTGAACATTTTGTGCTCAAAGATATGTTAGAAGCAGAAAGAACAGGCAAGTATAAGGATCTGTTTATTCATTGATAGGTAGTCATAATGTTATGCCTGATCTGTGCAACATCAGAGTGGAAAAATGATAACTATCTCAGTATGCCATCTAGTGGTACCTAAATGCATTTGCGCCACACCTAGACCTTTAGAATACAGCTGATAAACATAAATTCTAACAGGTTATGGTACTTTCGATACTGAGGTTGTCTAAAAAGCCAATTAAATGATTGTATTCACATCAAAATCAAAATCTACTTTGTGTGTAAAGTTCTTGATTATGGCTTCAGTTCAATGAGGACAAGCTCTCAATGCCTCACTGTTGTGATAGAGGCTCACAGTTAGACAACACTACACAGATCATTACATATGAGTGGAGGGTGCTAAATCTAATGATGCTGATGAGATAAGCATGTGAATCAGCGGGTAACCCCAGAAATCATTACAAATATACAAAAGATGCTCTGTAAAGGCCTTTAGATGATATACTCATCTGCTCTAGTCTGCTCTATCTATTCACTATGTGGCTTTTCAGGATCTGCACTGGTCTAAGGCGGGTCTCCACACTAAAAAATGACCATTTTTACTCTAACATTCATTCACTATAGGGGTAATTTAGAGTCCCGAATTACCTACCAGGAAATAACCCACGATAACGCAGGGAGGACATGCTGGCCACACTCAGAGATTTGGTAACTGGATGGCCCAAGAACTGAACCCACATTCTTAACAAACATTACCAACAAATTACAGCTAATATAATCTAATCCCAGGGAAGCGCTGGAGAAGTGTCTGGGAAGAGGGAAGTCTGGGGGTTCCTGCGTAGACTGCTGCCCCCGAGACCCATCCTCAGAGATAAAGTGGAAGAAGGTGGATGGATGGATCATCTCTAAACTGTCCACCAGTGTCAGGCACACTATTTAAAAATCCCACACATTGTGTTGACTGAGCTACCTCAACAACATGTGTCGTTTGTTTACCAGTGGCTTTTCGTCTCGGTTGTTCAGGAAAGCAGTTGGCAGCTGCTCTGTTTGCTCTGCGGTTGTGGCTGAAAAGCACCACTGGGAGAAAACAAGGACATTTTGAAATAGAAAAAATGATGTGTGATTACAATGAATATGGTTTTGACAGCGAGGGTATGTGCCAGTATTAGCTTTGTGATGGTAAACAGTCTGCCAGCCACCGTTTGTGTGGCACAGTGGGGGTCACCTTAACAATAGAGAAAAAGACGTATTTAATAGTGATGCACAGATATATATGGGTTCAACAACAGTATCGGCCGATATTAGCATTTTTGATATCGGCCCTTGCATTCTATGACAGAAAGGTTTCAAGGTTTCAAGTTTATTTGTCATATGCACATTCAACACAGGCTCAAAAAATGCAATGAAAGATAGTCATGAAGTAGTAGCATGCAATAATAGTACATGGTAAGTGTGCAAAAAAAAGAGATAAGTAACAATATAATAAACATATAATAAAAAAGTACAATCAAAAAGAAAAAATACAAAGGTGCAGGTAGGATTTAAATGAGGTGTAAGTGGAGAATTTCACAGGTGGTAAAATACTTTACACATGATATAGTATTGAACATACATGATACATTCCTAGGAAGGACAGTCAGAGAAAGAAAATACCATCGAAAATGTTGAACGTTAGGGTGACAAGATGTAATCAAATAATTAATGAATACATTTAAATCAGATATTCATATGTAGATATCTTCATTTCAAGAATCATAGCCTATTAAAAATCGGCATCGGTAGAATCAGTATCGGCCAAATTGTTAATTGAAATATCGGTATCGGCAAAGAAATTTCCTATTGGTGCATCCCTAGTTTTTTAACTGTGAAAATTGTGAAATAAAATGTCAAGACAGCTCATCACACAGGCAGGTCAGCAGGTCGTTATTACATGGTCTTAACAATGTAGTGAGTTTGATTAAGAAAACATCAATAGAAAACACAACCAAAAACTGCCGTATATCTCTTTATAAAGATATAAATATACTAAAATAAAGATTTTGCATTTCTTGTGGCACTCTCACCTTTGTGGGTTGTGGGTTCATCCCACTCAGGCAGGATTGTCGACCATAAAAGTCTGCATGTCCTCCCCAAAAAAGAGGACAGTTTTGAATACGGGCTCTTGTTTTTACCATAAATAAATAATGCACTGTAAAGACGCAATACTTTTCTGTGACCTTCCTGGCCAAATGTAAATTTTTGCTCAACAGAATCTATTCCTATCAAGAGGAAGATGGCTGCATTAAGAAATGACACAATAAATAACGAAAGTACAGTTTCTGCTGACTTTGAAAGCGGCCACTAACGATCTACATATTTAGTCCAGTCCCAATTCACAGATAAACAACTGGTCTCTGCTGCTGTGTGCTCATGCTGACAGCTTCATGGCCCCATAGAGCTCCATGAGAAACAATAGTTCATTCTTATCTCAGCACACAGGCTGTTTGGCACTAGTGGACTTCTCCCGCCACATACAAACACACATATTCACAGTTTCAAACCAGAATTCATAGCAGCAAATCACTTTCATCCATTACCAAGTATTCCTTTCCCTATAGCTCTGTCCAGTTCTCTGTCACGCCACAAATCTTCCCCCTGTATTCAGCTTTATTTTGCTGAACCACCATTTTCTATTTTGCTCAATCCATCCATCTTCTTCCGCTTATCCGAGGCCGTGTCATGGGGGCAGCAATCTAAGCAGGGACGCCCAGACTTCCCTCTCCCCAGACACTTCCTCCAGCTCTTCTGGAGGAATCCCGTGGCGTTCCCAGGCCAGCCTTCCAGTGCCTGAAACACCTCCCAAGGAAGGCGCCCAGGGGGCATCCGAAACAGATGCCCCCGAGCCACCTCAGCTGACTTCTCTCGATGTGGAGGAGCAGCGGCTCTACTCCGAGCTCCTCCCGAGTGACTGAGCTCCTCACCCTATCTCTAAGGGAGCGCCCAGCCACCCGTCGGAGAGTTTTAATTCAGTGAAGATTTATTACAGATCACACATACAGTTTGCATGGCCGTGGGATATTTCAGATTATATACAATGTCTGCCCTGTGAACAACTGAACACTAACAGTGAAATCTAGAACTATTAAGCTCATCCTTCTGGAGGGGAGCGTCGGCCTCAGACGCTGAGCCTCGTCTTTCATGCCCATAGGCTAGTTGGGTTTCTTCACTGTTAGTTTGGTTGGACAGCGATGTCATCATGGTAGCCACGGCCATAGGTTCTCTCCCTATATGGTCTCCTCCGCATTGAGAATAATAAAACAGTACAGGAATGCATCCCCCTCCTGTCATTGATCCTGTCCCAGAGCAGAGCCTGGCACATCCTGGTACAACTAGAAGTATACCAACTAGTGTTTAACATAAGCAGTATGGAATGTAAGCGTTTTAACCTATCAGTTGGTTTGAATATATGTTTTCTTATTTCAAGTAAAATGATCTGCACTTGAACTATATTCCACTGGCAGTTGTTTTTAGGCACCTACCAAGGCGGTAATGGGTCTTCTTGTTTCCCATTGACCTTTATGTATTCCAAAGCTGTTGCTCTGGTGATTGGCACAGCATTAGCGTTAGCCGTTGAAGGATGAGAAGCCGGGTGACAATGAAGATAAATGAAGGGGACAGAGATGAAGAAAGCACAGGAGAGGACCAGATAGCGACGGTAAATGTGGAGTTGGTAGGAGAACAAAAGATAGTTTAGCCCGTATGCACTCATGTGTGTATGAAATATTTGCCAGCCCGGGATTATACCTCAACGAGCCCACTCAGACCAGAGCTGGTGTTTTATCAACATCAGACAGCCACATAGAGGGGGTGTGAAGATCTAACAATTTGTAGGGCAATGCCAAACTCTATTCACTAAATCTGGTCTGATAAGGGCTGCAGTGGCTACCTGTGCATTCACAAAGCTTGATAATAAAGCAAAAATAATAATTTCTAAAAATAAAAATAATTTCAAAACTTTTATCACCTTAAAAATATAGGAATTTAGGATTAAATTAAGGATTTATAACAATAAAGAAAAAACAAGGACTGTGTGTTCATGTAAGGCAGGGGGTGTCCAAACTTCACCTCAGACACTATTCAAGTGCTGACAATCCTTCTAAACCGATCGCAGAGGCAGCAGTCTGAGCAGAGATGCCCCAACTACCCTCTCTCCAGACACTTCCTCCAGCTCTTCCGGGGGGATTCCAAGGCGTTCCCAGGCCAGCTGAGAGATATAATCCCTCCAGCGTGCCTTAGGTCTTCCCTGGGGTCTCCTCGAGGTGGGACATGCCCGGAACACCTCCCAAGGGAGGCGTCCATGGGGCATCTGAAACAGACCAGCTGGCTCCTCTCGATGTGAAGGAGCAGCAGCTCTACTCTGAGCTGCAAACCGCCCCAGTACATGCTGAAGGTCCTGGTTTGAAGAAACCAACAGGACAACATCCTCATAATAGAATCTAATACAACATACTCATAAAGTCAGGCTTAAAAATGTGATATTGTAATCAAAGGCATCCTTACACTAGTAAAGAAGTAAAGGCAATGCATTTGATTTTTGATGTAAAGGGCTGACTTTGAACTGATCTATGTGTGAAACTGTAAAATTGTGTTGACTGAGTGAATAGTTTTCTTTTCTCATGTTGCCCTGGGTAATAGTTTACACTGCAGTAAACAGTGGGCGGAGTAATACATACCGGTACTATGCTTCACCATAATATTAGTAGTGTATTATTATTAGTGTTTATATATGACCCCTAAATGGTCATATAATTTTTACATTTTGAAAGTTATTGTGAATACGCCCATTAACGTTTGAACAATGTTGAGAGTTATTGTGAACGCGTTTAATAAAGTTTGACAGACTGACTGTTTTGTTTTGCTTATGTGCCTTATGGTCCGGTGCACCTTATAGTGTGGAAAATACGGTATGTAGTCTTAGGGAATATTTCAAAACTGTCAAAAGTGTCAAATGTCAAAATAGACCCTTCCCATATTTGTCATGGTTTTGGGGGGCGGGGCCTCTTTATTGCTCGTTAGCAATATAAAAACACTTAGAAATCACACAATGTCTGATTAAGGTGCCTGTTGGTGATACAGCAGTTGTGGCAGACGTATGGGGCTGTTTCGCTGATATACACCTGGTTGTCAGGGATAGTTAAACTATATTGTAGTAAGATCCCTGTGCAAATCATTAGTAAATTTTACATTCCATGCTTTTTCTTATTTTGTTGGCTCCCTTTTCTTCTAATTAAAGTCTAATATTCTGAAGTGGTCTCTTTAACACTGTTACCTCATAGCAAGAAGGTCCTGGTTTGAGTCCCGGACCGGGCAGTGCATGGGACCTGTGTGAAGTTTGCATGTTTCTTCCTGGGTAGGTTCTTTCTGGGTACTGTGGTTTCCTCCATCAGCCCTAAACATGCACAATAGGCACACTCTCCAGCATGGAACATCCTGACCAAGATCCTTTTTCAAGATCTGGAGAAGGGTCCCCTTGTGCTGCATTGGTATCTCCCACTGATCCTGACAGGTTTCCCAGCTGCATTGAAAGATGGATCAAATGCAGAGGACAAATGTCCCTATACGGGGACAATAAAGTATAACCTTTACTTCTTTTTTTTTTTTTTTTACTGTTGGAGATAGGGCAGATTCATCATGATTTATCTGTTGAACTTCAAATGTACCTGGAGATAAGATAGACTAAGTCGTCCATCTATTTTAATAGTAGCTCATATTGGACACATTTTTGTACATAATGAGCTGGATTTACTAAGAGAGGTGCTGTTTAGCCTGAGCAGTTACAATGATTGCACCCGTTATTAGTGGGTGTGCTGGTTGGGATGTACTATAAGTGAAAATACCACGCTCACTTGGAGATATGGAAGTTGTGCTGTTGATAGTTTCCATCTCAATAGGATGCATACTACAATGTGCACTTAGGGAACATATCCTAATGACTTGTCCAGAGTTTAAGGAGGCCCATACATAGACAAAGGGAAAATGTGTGTTTTATACCATGACAAAACTATTGGCAACAGTCCCTAGTCTCAGAGCAGCCTCACAGATGGATAGATGTATTAGAGACGTATCACAGAACTGTCTGATGAGACTTCAAATTCATTGACACATGTTGTATCACGTCAAGAACCTTTCATTTAGAAGTGATACATACGCGTTGAGTCAAGATAAAGCTTTTAAATGGGATTGTGCGCATATCAAAGAGCATGAAGTTTGAGCCGGAACAGGATGTAGGAATGCTCGTTTAACGGTGAGGATTTTAGGACTTGGGACAAACTTATAAAAGCCCTTTTTAAGGACAGAGCAGAAGTATAAGTTGCAGTTAAAACAATTGGAGCGAGATCACCTCAGTACTGTTGTATGTTTGCAAATGACCATTTATAAAGCCATTCATCATGTTTTCTGTGCCCCATCTTTGCACAAGAAACAGCCCTCTGCAGTAGTTAGTTTGCACCAACTTCTGGTTTGTACTAATTTTAATCTTAGCGCCTGCTGTCTTGATAACACTCACTAAAGCCTCTCATTTGCATTGCCTCCTCCATGATTTTTGCTCATTACTTGTATTCTACTTTGACCCTATTCATTCAGGCTCAGGAGCAAAAATTGTAGCCCTTTCCACTGTGCCTGAGGGAGACGCAAACCATGTGCTAACCTCATGTGTGCCAGGGTTCTGTAAATCTAGTAAATCCGACCCAATATACCTTAAAATTGTACAACTGCTCAAAAAGTTACGAAAATTGTTGTGGTAACCTGCAATTCACATCTACACACAAATGTACCATAAACATACATCTACTGAGAATCTTTTACAACAACCTGCAATTTGTCCGTCACACTCAACAATCCTTAATGCTACGTTTTCAAGTGTCTAAGGTTAATTGCGTCCATTGTGTGTTTGTTTTTTACAGGGTTTTTATTTTATTTTTTATTTTTTTTTACAGTTCAAGGAGTTGAATAATGGCCATAACAAAAGCTGCAATTATCCATTTTGTGCGTTATATAGAGAAAAAACACAATTTAGTCTCTCCATTCTCTCTCCTGCCCTGAGTGCGCGGCACAGATCTGGCCCATGGGGATCTGCTGTTCCAATAGCCAGATGGGACATCTAATCCTGCAGCCTGTCCCTGCTCCAGTCTCGGGTCGCCTCCCTATGGGCCGAAAACCTGGAATAGCCTTAAAACATGCTCTATTGATATGCTTTTACCTCCTCCAGCGGCTGATTCAGGTAGAAGGTGACACTAACTCAAGAACAGGGAGTGTAATGAATGATATGGAATGCATTTTAAATGTTTAACTCCTATTAAATTATTTGTTATTGATTCATCTTGGACAGTGGCCATTTAGTGATATAGACACATATACTGACAGTCAACCCTTCACTACCAACCCCACATGCCTTTGGGAGGAAGCCGGAAAGAGCCCATTGTAACACATGGGGGCATGTAGTCGCCAAAGACATCTTTGCTGAGAGGTAGGAGTGCTCACCATTCTGCTACAGTGCATCTCTGAGATGAGAAATTACATGTAAAGTATCTATTGGCATATACTGTACATTTTTTGTCTCTATTATAAGTTGAACAAAAAGAAAATATTATGATTATGATGCACAACATGTTAGAAGAATTATAATGATTGGCTATAGGATACATTTATGAGATGACTTGAGATAGAATGTAAAATGTTCAAGACTAACAAAAGTGAGATATGAACTGCAGGGATGCTCCCTTTAAGGCTGGCCACAATGAAATTTCCGTACACACAAGTTCTACATACTCAAAGGTCACCTCAGGCTTTCCAAGTTGGCACCTGTCACATCATTCTCAAAATGAATGCATTTTATGTAGGCAGCACATCAAACTCAAACAATCCCTAACAGACACTCATTTCAAAGAGTCAGATATTTAAGTAAAAAGTCAGTCACTACAGCTCCTCTTTGTATTAAAGTGTCCATTTTCATTTGTACCTGACTTGGTTCATTCTGTGTCCATTTTGTTTTACTTCAAGTCATCTGTAGTTACAGAGAGGGGAGTGATTGAGATGGGTTGTTACTGAAGTTGTAATGGAAAAAGTGAGATTGTTCTGTTGCTGAGGTGGTGATCAGTGTTGGGTAGATTACGCTAGTAAAGTAATCTAATTACTGATTACTTTTAGTTACTTTCTCAAAATACAACCTCTAGTTCATAAAATAAATGTAGCTCTAGGCTCTATTTCTCAAATAAAAATGCATTATTACTTACTCTTTAGCTCTCAAACATTATTACTTGGTTTCTGAATATACTGTACATACCATATAAGGTGTATAGTAGGCTGTAGCCTACAGTTCACCTAAACGACATGTTTCAAATTCCCCCCCGACAGCAAGGTGTATATCGACGAAATGGCCCCATACGTCTGCCACAATGGGAACCTTAATCAGACATTGTGTGATTTCTAAGGGTTTTAATATTGTTAATGAGAAATTAAGTGGCCTCGCCCCCAAACCATGACAAACATGGGAAGGGTCTATTTGACTTCTTTGATTTGTCTGGATGTTTGTGAAGAATGTTTTTGCCAAATTTTGTAAATTTCCCTAAAACTACATTATCTTTTCAGTCTATAGGGGGCGCTATGGAAGTAACTGCCATCGTATTAGTCAGATGTGTTCAAGGCCGGGGGGTAATTAGGTGTTTCAGATTTGAGCCTAATCGGGCAAAGTATGTGCACGTTAGAGGCTGTCAAATATACCTGATCTCCCAAATTCAATCCAAAATGGCCGACTTCCTGTTTCTTGTAGGGTGGGGTCATAATAATATTTTATGTTGGGTACACTGTGGAGAATCACATGGGGGTGCTATTGAGGCATTCTTTATTTGACCTCTGTAAATTGCCTATATACATTAGGTATACAATTGCCCGGATCAATGTGACAACATTCATGTGATTTTGATTATGTTCAGCAGGAATAATGGCACAGCTAAAGTGCTTCATTAATTGTAATTAATCGTAGAAGTACCAAACTCAATCCAGTTCTGCGTCTTCATGATGTGCATAAGTTGAAACTGATCGGGCAAAGAGTTTTTGAATTATTGCGTTCACAATTTTGGCCAGTAATTAATTAATTAGTTAATTAATACTCATCGTAGAAGTACCCAAATTGATATAATTTGGCGTCTATATGATATGTACCTGTGTTCAAAAGTTAAAACTGATCAGGCATTTTGTTTTTGAGTTTTTGTATTCAAACCACAAACTCCGGACACGGACCAACCTGATTCCATAATATCATCGTTTCGCCGATATAATTAGCTTCATTTTTTAGGGGTTCTGTTTCCAGCGCCTCGTTTAAGGATTACTTATGTAGTAATAGATAGAAACATTTCTCCTGGTGTTGCTAATAAAGCATTACTGCGCAATACTGATGGTGATGAAGGAGAATTTTTCAGGCAATGGAGGTAATGGAGGAGGGTGAGACAATTCTGTTGCTGAAATGAGTGATGGGGAGAGTAGGATGGTGGTTCTGGTGATGGCGGAGAGTTGCATTGTTCTGCTAGGTTGTGATAAAGGAGAGTAAGGTGGTGATTGAGGAGGAGAGTTTGATGGTTCAGCTACTGTGGTGATGACAGAGGAAAAGAGTGAGATGGTGAGGCAGCTGAGGTGATGATTGAGGTAGCAAGTGAAACATTGCTGTGATGGTGATGTAGAATGGTAAGATGGTTCTGCTCCTGAGGTGGTGACAAAAACAAAAAACTCTATCAGAGTGTTCTTTGGACTGTGTATAATCCATGGTCACTAACATTTTGCACTGTGATTCTACCATACCTGTACAACTCCCTGCTGAGAAAGGCCACTCAGTATATCTGTCAACTGCACATAAAGGCGTCTTTGTTGTCGGTCTCCCCCGCCGGGCTCAAAACAAGATGGAGCTTATCGTCTGGCTTGTTTTTCTTCCTTAACGGGTGCTTGAGACAGAAGAGAAAATGCCAATCGTGGAATTTCGAGCTAACGGAGTATGACAGGCCTGAGGTGAGTGTGACTGTGGAGGTGGAAGTCAGTGGAGCCGTATGCACAAGACTAAGTGAATAAGACAAACTGCTCAGACGGGAATAGAAGGAGTGCAGCCATTCCCAAGGCGTATTAAGCCGGCATATGTTCAGTGGCCCGTCACAGCCACATACGCCACTAAAGCCCTGGGTTATGGGGTTATATGATGGAGTGCCAGGAGGGTTTGAAAATATTACCAGTTATAAAACTAAGCCTAACAGCATTGTTACAGTTTTATGTACTGTCCACTACCCCAGCCTGTTTTCTTGTATATGTATTTATTAAGTACAAATAAATAGATTAATACACAGCAAAAATCCTGTATTTTCAATTGATGGTTCAGTACAATAAGGCAGGCATGTTCTGTAAAGTATATGTAAAATGTGGGCTCCAGCAAAATTGATGGTCAAAGCATTGGCCCCACCTTGCAATCTATTTATTCAGCCACTGGCATTATATCACAATGGCACAACATTTTAACATTATATGCCTTTACTTTACTGGATTTCATCACAAATCAGACTACGAGTTTTTGTGATGCCTGTTTGCAAAGAGGCTAACATGTCCACAGTGAAAACATATGGCCCCATTGCGATTAGACAGCCAATTTAATTTCCTTACTTTTAGCATTCACATAAATAAAAATCATCAGGTTTGAGCAAATTATTACAGCATTATATATATATACATTATACAGAATATCTATTAGTTAAGCTGGTTATACAAAAAAAAATTCTACTGTATTAGAATTATACAGCATTACTATAGCTATAGCTACCTAGTGCCAGACTGAGAGGCAACTGCTTCTCCAGTCGCTGACAAACACAGTTACACAACTCTACCTTCTAAGCCAAGGCTATGCACAACAAAACATAAACAAATTAAACCTAATGCGTTAAATAAGCTAACCATTCTCTAGTAATAATAATAATAATAATTCATCAATTTTATATAGCGCTTTTCACAACTACTCAAAGACGCTTTACATATTTTTGTATTATTCTTTCACTCCAGTCACACCCGGTGGTGGTAAGCTACTATGT
>JAVQKC010069081.1:0-19911 GCA_036025475.1 Philypnodon macrostomus
AGGTCCCATTGGTAACAGTTGTAGCACGTATGGGCAGACGTACGGGGCAGACGTACGGGGCCGTTTTCGCCGATATACACCTTGCTGTCGGGGACGACAGCACAGGCCTAGTTATACTAGGGACAATTTAGATTGGCCAATGTTTCCTAACACATGCATGCCTTTGGGTGGTGGAAGGAAGCCGGAGAGAACCCACTGAGAGGACATGCAGATTCCACCCAGAGAAGCCATTTTTACTTTTCAGATTACATTTTGGGGGGTTAAATGACGGCAGTGCATTTCTTGTGCATATCCTATGGATGCAGTCCTCGTTGTGGTGCTGGAGCATCCAAGGGCCTGACGACATCCTGTGCTCTGGATCATTAGCTGCACTTGAACCACTGCATAGCCTCTTCATAATCTGAAAATACATTCTCACCACCTTTTTTACACCAGTTACATTCTGTTGTATTGAACTAAATGTGTGGATATGGCTCCTGTGCTTGTGACTGGCGCACTGGGCTCACAGACAGATTTGACGTATGAATGGCCACAAAGTGCCACAGCAGCACTTTCTGCTCAGCCTGTCTGCCTCTAACGATCACAATATTCAACACTAGCTCCTCAAATACACTCCTATTCAGTGTGCGGTACAAGAGTATCACTGTTGTACTGCAGGTTTGGGCATTTATGTCTGTGTGTTTGTATATTCTCCCTGTGTCTGGGTGGGTTTCCTGTTTCCCCCATCAACCTAAAACATGTACATGTACATCACAACAGACTAATCCTCCAGCTAGGTACTGACCAAGATACTGGTTCAGAATTTGGAGAAGGATGGGTCAAATGAAGAAGAACATGCCCCATTCAAATGACCAGACATATCGCTTCAATAATTGAATAAATACAACTGCCCATGCTACTATGTATATTTGATAAAATAATGAAAGAATCCCATGTAACCTGTGTCCACTGGTTGGTGATAATAGTGTTCAAGATAATCCAATATGGCTTCCACTGCGATTAATTATATTTAATTATAGCAGCGAATTTCAGCCTAATCTTTGCCCAATTATTCTGGACACCATTAATTTGGCGGAGAACAATGAAACTTGGTACAGTGATTCTTTACATCGTGCCTAATACAAAACATTATTATGACCCCACCCTACAACAAACAGGAAGTCGGCCATTTTAGATTTAAATTGGGACGTCAGGTATATTTGACAGCCTCTAACGTGCACATACTTTGTCCGATTAGGCTCAAACCTGAAACACCTAATTACCCCCCGGCCTTGAACGCATCTGACCAATATGATGGCAGTTACCTCTATAGCGCCCCCTATAGACTGAAAGAAGAGTGTCGTTTTAGGGAAATTAACAAAATTTCTTCACAAACATCCAGACAAATCAAAAAAGTCAAATTGACCCTTCCCATATTTGTCATGGTTTGGGGGCGGGGCCTCTTCATTGCTCGTTAACAATATAAAACCCCTTAGAAATCACACAATGCCTGATTAAGGTGCCCGTTGGTGCCATAGCATTTGGGGCAGACTTATGGGGCCGTTTCACCAATAGACACCTTGCTGTCTGGTACTACAGCGTTGGCCTAGTTTATCTCCTCAACTATCCAAGAAAAAACTAAATCTGATAAAATGCATCTTTGGATACCTTTGACTACTCTAGGGTGGACAGTAGAGTATGTCTCTTTTTATCTAATAGCTAAAGTTAGAAATATTCTTCACATTAAAATCAATCTCACACAGACTGCCTGCCTTTATGAGCTGCTACTAAAACGTTCTTGCATGTTATCTTTGTGCTGTACTAAACTGAACTGAATCTGGCGATAGTAGTGGTTTCATAAAGACACGCTTACTTACTGTTGCTTGCAGGTGGTGTACAAATGAAATGCCTGTAGTGAACCTGGCTCCTTGGAGATCCTTTGGCTCCACTCGGGGGGGATTTGTGTCTGAACCAGGCCTGGCGATGAGTGGGACCTGATTTGGTGCTTCACGGTTAAATGTCGGTCATCTCGCCCTAATATAACCCCGTGTTCCTGCATCAAAGTGGGCCACTGAGGCCCATGGGGAGAGATGCTGGATTGATTTTTGTGGAAGATCAATTGCGCATAAGCAATAGACAGACCCGGCGTGTGTGTTTTGGAATTGTTTTGTGCTCTTCTATTATGGCTTCAGTTCGCAGTATTGAAAAAATCTAATGTTGAATATTGCGATAATATTTCAATTGATTTAGTTTATCTTTGGTTTGACTTTCAGATAGTGTACAATTTACCAGTCAAACTTTAAAAAAAAGACTAAACTAGGGCTGAACACAGTCTTACTACAGGAGTAAGACTATATCTTTTATTATAATTATTGCAGTATAATTAACCCCTTATATCGTATGTATAATGTGTTTGCATTATATTGCGCAGCCTTATATTCTTTGACCTAAGAGACTTGGGATACTATACCAATAGTCTTTTGGCCTCTCTGTTCAGGGCTAGTTTTCCATAGTCCTTCTAGTTGGTATAAATATATCAGCTAGTGTTTTACGCCCCTCCCTCAAGTGATTATGCCCCTGTTTAAATCAATATGTAGTCCATGTGTGTGTTTAACATGGCAATGGCACTGAGTACTTTGTGTACAGAATAAATATTGATACAAACTCCAATTGATCTCTGAGCTGCCCCCGTACTATGTTTGGTTCTCTCACAGGGGCTAGATGCATTGTGACAGTGACTGGGAAAGACTGGGCAAGGACTATTTGTGAGTGTTTTTCTGGGTAAAAAAAAATGCAGGGCTGTTGTCGAATTTGAACCGCAAACGGAGAGGTGGCTAGATAGGTCATGAGTCAGCGGCTGTAAAAGAAAAGGCCACGATCGGACGAGGATTTTCGCAGGGCTAATGTGTGACAGGAAGAGCTCAAGGAGGCACGCAGGGAAGAGGGAGTCATCTTCTCGCTCGAGTGAATCAGGCTCGCGCTCAACAGATGCTGCCGCGACTGCTTTAGAAGTACCCATAGTCGTCCCAGATGGTAAGGTGATTTCAAATTGCGGGACTGAGAATGCATTTCATCGCAATGAAAACCAAGCCCCCGAAACCTGGTCAACTGTAATCTTTGTATGAATTAGTAATCCAGTCTGCAAAAATCATCGTATCTCAAATTAAGAGGAAAGTCCATATGTTATTTTTGACTGTATTTGGCATTGTGTTCAACTAATTCAGTCTATAGCTGTAGATTGCTTTACTACAAGTAAAGTTGAACTGATACATATAAATTGTGATAAAACTGGGATTGTAGTTCTTCCATTTTTTTACCATTCATGCATGTTTAGCCAAAATTGGACATATCGTATACGCATCCTTTGTGGTCCAATCTTGGTAAAGCCAAATGCAATGGTGGAAGAAGAAATTGAGAAGCTTTTACTGAACTTGTTTTGTCCATGAATGAGAAGTCTGCATCTGCTGTACACCGTCTAGTCTACAAACTTAGTCGCACTTTGGTCTCTGCCCTTCAGACTGGCTCTCCCACTCTATTGTTGGAGCCTCTGGTCTTCGGAGAATTCACAGGAAATCACTGCAGCTAAATACATGGGAATTTGGCTTTCATCTATTTTTAGGTGTTTCAAAAATATTCTTGTTCAAGTTAGAAAAGTAGCTTGTTCAAGTTAGAAAAGTAGCTTGTGTGAATCTTGTGTACATGACTTTTTAGGTAATTAAGTCAAAATTAAAACTGGAGATCCACATTTGGATCACATTGCAACCTTTTAGAAGACATATCAAAACATGATTGCATGATTTGCAGCACTGGTAAAATGAAACGGTGAGGATCCTAAATGATTATTTTTTATTAATATGTCTCATTTGAGTCCAAGTCTGAGCACTTGTGATTATCCTGAGGTTAAAGTTATTAAATTGGCTCATGTAAAGTTCAATTGTAAAGTTGATTGAATTTTGGTGTTTCAACAGCTTTATATAAACTGCCCTCTAGGCTGTTGTTAAGGATTGATTACTTTGCACATCATTGTCAAAGCATGAATGTACTAACAAGACTTTTTTCAACAATTAAAATGCTACTTTGCCTTTAAGCTGTTTTATTTGATTATAAATCCCGGTGTATCCTAGTTTTTAAATGCAATCTAGTGACCTAAACAAGTCGCATATTAAAAATAACTGCACAGGCCGGGCCCTCTCCAGTGGGCTCTGTACAACTACACACAGTAAATGAGGAAGGGTAGGTTATCTGCATGTTCCCACATAGCGCCACGATTAGCCTCATAAAGATAAGGCACAGAAATGATGTGACACTGTAGTCGATATGTTTATGTGTGAGAGAGTGGACAGTGTGTGAAGAGCACTATTATCTGTGTCAACAAGTCCAGACCTGCTTTAGTGTGGCCACATGTTACACTACAACATTTTAATTAAGGGTAAGGCGAACCTAGAAAACAGCACTTCTGCTTTTTGTGACTACTACAGGTGTTCAGGTATCAGAGATGTAGGATGCTATTTTTATTTTTCATCTTTTTACTCATGCTTAAGTATATTCAAATACATGTACTGTATTTGTCTGTGTCTTTTCCAATTTAATTGTAACCTGGAATAAGCCAGATTGATAATGTGTAGCCCCGTGTGGAATTCTACACATTATCGATCTGGGATGGCTCACATAGAGAGCGTTTGAGAAAGAGGAGAGAGTATTTCGAGATGAATTGCTTAAGTGTGCAGCACGAGACCACAGTTTAAGCCAAAGCAACAACTGATATGACATAGCTAAACAAGAAACTGACACAATAGTAAAATAATTGTAAAAAATGTTTGATCATTTCATTTTTTCTAAAGAATATAGCAGCATACCTTAGTTATTTCGGCCTCCGCGTGTTGCTAACAAGTATCTTATATTTTAGTAGCTTATTTCTTCTGCAAACCTAAAGCACGCCCACTAACAGCAATACCCCATATGATTGAGGGCAAATCTCACAAGAATCCAGCACAAGGTTAATTTACTTGACTGCTGGACAGAGGAATGCAAAAAAAAAATAATGTTGAATATTATCAGAGCAGTGTTTGTAGTATTACAGAAAAAGGGCTTTCACTGATTTCTGCCTTTGAGTAGATGAAAAGAAGTTATGTTTGGTGTGGGTTTTTTGATCATGGAAAATGGTTCATATTAATAGGACAGTAACATTGGAACATATCTGTTTTTACTGTTACTTAATGGGAACCCTGCCTTTGAGTAGTTAAGACTAATTCAAAAGGCTCTCTTGTTTAGGTCCAAACACTTAGTGGCTTTGGTTTGTCTTTTAACAGAAATATACCTTGAAAAGTAAAGGTAGGAGCAGAAGTTTCTTGCTCTGATGGGTCTTGGAAGCTCTCATTTCTGGTTCCAATATGCTAAATAAAGGGCTTTGTGGCTTAATGGATATATATTTACCATTGTGAGATAATGATATTGCCAATCTGTTTATTTACACTAGTCTTCTTTCTCATTCACTAGAGCACAGAGTTGTACTTCATCTTCCCTTTAAACCCTCTGGGGCACACTGCACAGAGGCCTCCATCTTTGTTCTTAGTGTTCACTTAGTGCAGGCGCAGCTATAAATCATAACAGAGATGATGAGGTGACGCTTTGGTTCCAGACAAACAGTCCCTCAGCAACTGGGACAAACAGTGGCTGGATATCACATGAGCTTTCTGTGTCAATGATGTTAAGATTTCTAGATTAAAGATGTCCTGCACAATGCAATTTACTCTTGGACTAGAAATGTCTTGCAAATCCTGAAAATCAAGTCTCCAAATACACTTTTACTTGAATTGTATTTTTTACCTCTCTTTACAGTGAAGGAGTTTCTTGCCAAAGCCAAAGAGGATTTTCTTAAAAAATGGGAGAATCCAGCACAGGTAAAAATTTGACTTGAATGTTTTTGTCAACGTGCAGTTAAAGCTAGACCAATAGTAGTTCTCCCCAAGTCCCTCCCCTGGCCTCTACAGCAACACCAAATTAGAGTTTGTCTGATTTGATGTTGCTGTAAAGGCCGGGGTAGGAACTAAAGTAAAAATAATTATTATGACAGATTACCTAATATAAATCATGATAGAACCGTGTCAGATAGTTGATTTGATGCATTGTTAACATTCTTTAAACAATTTAACATTTTATTATAGTTTTTTGTTTCCAATCTTGTTCTAGTCAGCCTCTGAGTAGAGCTGTCCTGATTTATTAAACATGGATAGTGCACCCTCTGCTGGACTACATTTTAATCATTGGACTTCTATAACTACAAACAGAGGGTGCAAGTTAAATTCGATGTTGGTTGGCGTGTTTTCTTGAGCAATGTTTACAAATCAAAAGTGTGTTTTGTGTTGCTGCCAAGTTGACCTCTCCCTCATATTGTGCCCTTCAGCAAACTGCAGCGTTGGACCACTTTGAGCGCCTGAAGACCTTGGGCACTGGGTCATTTGGTCGAGTCATGCTGGTCAAACACAAAGAATCGGGCCAGCATTTTGCCATGAAAATACTTGATAAACAGAAGGTAGTATGATAATAACTGGAAAGAAATGCTCTGGCTTTTGGTGTCAAGGTAAAGCTAATGCTAAAAATAATTTGTGCCGTGACAGGTAGTAAAGCTGAAACAGATTGAACACACGCTGAATGAGAAACGTATCCTGCAAGCGGTCAGCTTTCCTTTTCTGGTGCGATTGGAGCACTCTTTTAAGGTATGTGGCTGTTTCACTATATGTCCAATATGTGTATGTGTAATGTAAGGACCACTATCAACAAAGACAATTCAGACATATTGTGGGCAGGAAAATCTATGTTTTATCGAGCAAGGCTTCATTTAAGACTAAAACAAAAATTCTAAAGCTGGTTAAAACAAGGATTTTTGAATTTCAGAATTTCAAAAATCTATGTATGGCCATGAGGAAGTTTTCTTTTTTTTTTTTTACTTAGCATTTTGCTTACTATGCACTTATCTTTGTATAGGACAACAGTAATCTATACATGATAATGGAGTATGTGCCCGGAGGTGAAATGTTTTCTCACTTGCGAAGAATTGGTAGATTCAGGTAAGTTGAAATCCTGTAAGTATATTTTCTCTTGTTTACTGCCAGATTACGCTCTAATACTAAATATATTTTTCAGTGAACCACACGCCCGCTTCTACGCAGCTCAGATTGTACTGACCTTTGAATACCTTCACTCACTGGATCTCATTTATCGAGATCTAAAGCCGGAGAACTTGCTTATTGACCAGCAAGGTTATATCCAGGTAAAAAGCCTAGTGTATTAAAAGGGTTGATCATAGCACCGCAGTATTGAGATCGTCCATCATCACTCTTGTTTCACAGGTAACAGATTTTGGATTTGCAAAAAGGGTGAAAGGCAGAACCTGGACACTTTGCGGGACCCCGGAATATTTGGCCCCAGAGATCATCCTGAGTAAAGTAAGGCTTCAACAGCACTCCCCAGTCCTGAAGTATTGTCAAACACTGTTGACTTTATGACTTTATTTGTACACAGGGTTACAATAAAGCAGTGGACTGGTGGGCTCTGGGAGTGCTCATCTACGAAATGGCAGCTGGTTATCCTCCCTTCTTTGCAGACCAGCCTATTCAGATTTATGAGAAGATTGTATCAGGGAAGGTGAGGTCATACAACTACAAAGTTTACATAAAACATAGTAGGAACCACGTCAACAAAAGGCTAACATCTCACAAACTATGGGCATTACTGATTGGATGTGAAATGACTATCAATCTTCTGGCTGTGGTGGAATACCTTTTATGATTGAGATTCACCAAAAGAAGCAAGTGCTCAAGGAGTGCATCTTTCAACAGTGAAGCTTTATCATTACTACACTGACATTAAACTGAATACATCCTAATAATGATAACATTTATCATTATCCTGAAGGAGCCACAAGGCGATAACAGCTTTAATGATGTTGTGATGAATAGTGATCCAATTATTTTAGTATTTGGTTGACTAATTTCCTTCAGGTTAGAGACTGTATAAAGAGGCGACAATAGTGTGAAAATGACTGGCCACTTTATTAGATAGGTCTATTTACCTGCTTGTCAGCCTATATCATCACCAAGCTAATTGATTCCAGGATGCATTTTCCAAAACAGACTTCAAATTAAGCATCACAATCTAGGACAAAGGTCCTATATTATTGTATTATTGAAGTTATAATGTTTCTACCTCGAATGCATACCCAGTTACGTTTGAGTAATTAATTAATATTAATATAAGTGATATAACAAAAACCACTGCTATCTAGGAAGTGCTCCTGCCTGCTTCTACACTGTCAACAAATGCACCCAGAGAAGCATTGTTGCTACCACCATTTAACAACATATCTGATTGGAGAAGATGTGTGTTTGACTATGAGAGTGTCAAGGCTTTGTTTATATCACAGAAGATGTCAAAGGTGGCACGAATGACTTAAAATAGTCTAGCACCAACAACCACCCAATGTTTAGTCTTGGGTTTACGGAAGAAGGTTGGAAAATAATATCCAACTGTTTTCGTTGTGAAAATCCAGCTCAGATAACCACTTGCATCAAGGTCTGTCTCTGAACTAGTGCTGATCAATCGATTCTTTTTTTAAATCACACCTTTGGGCTGTGATTAATCACTATTAATTATGATTCCTTTTCAAATTTTTATTTTTATGTGGGGCCCCAGGGCCACTACACTGCAAAATCTTTAGACAGAACGTCTACACTACAGAATTCTGTTGTTTTTTATGAAACTACAGCAAATATATTGTATTATATGGTGGAAGTGTGTATAGTGTTTATTCTTTTCAAAGGACGTATACGTATACTTAATCAGCTATATCTCTGCAAATATGAGACCATTTTTGTGAACTAAAAACTGGTTTGTAGTTCGAGGTCTGTACACTGTCAATATCTTTGTGTCTGCTGCTCACTCTGAATGCAGGCTGCAGTTTGGACAGGGTCACACTCACTACGGCCCACTTTCTCCCTCCGCTCTCCTCTGCACTGCTCTGTCAAACAGAGGAGGATGTCGGCCAAAACAGTACTGTGATTAATCTGCGTTAATTGATCAATAACACGTCAATCATTTTTGATGAATTGCATGTGTTAACGCGTTAACACTAACAGCCCTACTCTGAACACAAAATGACGAAATGACAAAACACGAATCAGGTGGACTACAGCTGTGGAAGACCACACCCTGTGCCACTTCATTAGCTTCAAAGTCTACCTAATTAAGTGTATTTTAAATGTATTGTTTTGTTACAAGCACTAGATCAGGGAAGTAAACACAAGAAATTAGAACGCACTCAAACACATCGCTGTTGTTTTGTTGTAGGTTCGCTTCCCGTCCCACTTCAGCTCAGACCTAAAAGACCTGCTGAGAAACCTGCTCCAGGTGGACCTGACCAAGCGCTTCGGAAACCTCAGGAACGGAGTCAATGATATCAAGGGTCACAAGTGGTTTGCCACCACTGATTGGATTGCCATCTACCAGAGGAAGGTGAGCTGACAGCTGTCTGTGCGACCTCCAAGCAGATGATTTTATTCGTTTCCATTCTATTAACCATACAACTAACAAAATAAACTCAAAGAAAGCAATAGCTAGCAATAGTCATTCATTCATCTACTAGGTGGGTACACTGTAGACTCTCGATTCATTAACTAGGGACAGTTTAGAGTCACCAATTCTCCTAACATACATGTGGAAGCAGGCCAAAGAACTTGGAGAACCATGTGGTAATACAGGGAGGACATGAATATTTCACTAACCACTGTGTGTCTCCATCTTGGACAATATGTAACAGGGATGGGATGTAAGAACATTTAGTGAGTGTGAAAGTTCAATTCATAACAACAGAAGTATTGTAAATAATCAAAATATCCTTAAATAACCAACATGAGCTGTGTATTGCTTTTTCTTTAAGGTGGAAGCTCCCTTTATCCCTAAGTGCAAAGGCCCCGGAGACACGAGCAACTTTGACGACTACGAGGAAGAGGAAATCCGAGTCTCCTTCACAGAGAAATGTGCAAAGGAGTTTGCTGAGTTCTAGTCCAACTTTGAGCAGTGGAGAGCTACAAAGAAAGAAACAAGATTTAGAAAGAGTAATGGGGGTGTATAAAGATTGAAAAAGCGCTAGCATGGACTGCTAACTTGCTTATTTTGTAATGACGACAACAATGTAAATCCCCCTAGTGGAAAGGTAGGCAAAGTGCAGAAAGATCCAACAGAACCAGCAGTGTTGCCTTTTCTGATTGTTTCTCAACTGTTACCTGTTCATTTATTTATCTCTGTATTTGTGGCGGGGGCTTGTGGTAAAAACAGGCAAAGGGTCGTGGCTGTTCAGTAATGCTTGTAACTCTGATGGTGTAATGACATGTTTTCAGTTTTTTGCAGATTAAGTCATTGGGTTTTGTTGTTAAGGTACTGGATCTGCTACGCTGCTGTTTTTGTGAATGGGCCCTCTCTACAAATGTTAGCTTTTCTCTCTGGTTTATACCCCCCTCCATCGCTCACTCCATCCTGAATATGTCCAAGCAATACCAAGTCCAACAGACGTGCCTATCGCAATGCCACCTCGTTGGAAAAACTGGCTTAATGGCCACTATTGCGTCTCCCTCTGGGCGTGCTTAGACCGACCGTTTGCACCTGTGGCATGATGTTTGAGGTGGATGATGCACTTGCTGCTTGTTATTGAAGCAGTGATGGTGATGATTCAAATAGGTCTAAATTCTATTGGGGCCTATTGTAAGCAAACATGAGGTCTGCATTTAAGTCTATCTCTTAGCTGAATTTATTAGAGCATTTTAAAAATCTGTGATGATTTTGTCCTTTTTATGTCAATCTTCTGTGCTTGTGTGTTCTCTAGTGCTCGGGGGTGGGTTTCAAAAGGCTGCAGTTTAGCAGCAACATGTGGTCACACTCCTGACTATTGTTTATTTAAATCATATTACATTTATACATGTATATTGAGATATATATGATAAAATACATAAAATAGCCATCAACTTTGTCTTATAGCTGTGAAATTTAAATTCATGATAAAACTGGCTAGAAAGTTCTGCCAAATTTGCAAAACCAAGAGCAGTTTTCTGGAAAAAGTAGCAAATTGTTTCCACAAAATGTATGTGTTATTTTTGTACAATATCACGTTCAAACAAAGATGGAAGATGCTTTATTTGTGTTGAGGTACCTGAGATTGTGAGAACATGCTAAATGACATAGATCCGTGTAAAGAAAGTTCTAAAAATGTGTCCGGGGTTTTTGTCATTACCCAAAAGAGGGCAACATTTTACTGATAATTGTCACCCAGCTTCACTTTATTTTATTCTTTCCACTTCTTTTTGTAAATATTCTCTTGCAACACATTCAATTTAGACTTTTCAGATTGGAATGTTTTTTGTTTCTATGTTCAATTTTAAATTAAGAAAACTAACCTAAATATATGACCCCTTTTCAGCAAGTTGATTTCTGTGGATGCAAGACAATCGCAGACCAAATCTTAAGGCTGGTTTGTTGTTTTGATGAAGGATGTATGCTTCTATCTCCCTCCTTTTCATAGGCCCTATAGGTGCTATACTTTTCCCGTTAAGGCTTTTGTCAGTTGTTTGGTGTGCATTGATCCTAGTCATTATGTCTTGTAACATGACATTTTTTGATCCTAAATGATTTCGTTAGGTTGGGTACATTTGTCAGTCTCTTGGTGTAACCGATTTAAACACGGGCTACTTTATTTGTATTTTTTTTGAATGTCTTAAATTGTCTCGCAGTGCTGTTTCAAATTATATTTCTGATCACACATTTCTTGAGTGAGAAATCAAGCTACCAAACTAACCGCAGGACTATCTCTTGGACACATGTTGGAGAAATTGATATGTCCACTGCACACATTGACAGCTCTGTGCAACCTTTGATTTGTCTGAGCATTACGTAAAAGTGGATCGCCATCAACTTGTGTGGTCATATGGTAAAGCACACGTCGATTAATTTAATGAATGAATGAATGCTGAAAACACAAAATTTAAGGCTTTAAAAAAAGAGCACACGTGTATTTTTATTTTGGCATATGATTGGATCGTTGGTGGGAACATGTTTATGCGACTTGATCCACTTTTGTTTGTGTAAATTGTCAAATCAGCTTCTATGTGCTCATCTTGGGGTTTCTCTTGTGTTTGCCTTTTACTTAAATCATGTTTTCACACATTCTTCATTAAAAACATAACACTTTTTACATCTGAAATGTTTTGTGTTTATATTTTCTAATTGTATTTTCAGAAAAAGGACAAAAATCTGCAAAAAAAACAACACAAATCTTGTTCCCCTCATGACCTGGGTACAGTGATGGTGTAGTCTATTGTACCTTTTGGGAGACACTATATCCTTTGCCTTTGACAGTCTTAACTATCTTACCCTCTGGAGAACTTGACAGATATCCTTAGAACACAATGAGTATGTTAAAATATAAAGTAATATTTTGCAAAATGTATCATTCCAATAAAGTTTTACTTGTTAAAGACTCAAATGTCTGGATGATATATGAGCCTACATATGGCGTATTTACTGGCTTTGGTGTACAGATTGAAATGGTAGGTAATAATGATTTTATAATCAATTTTGTTTGTATTATTCTCTTAAATGGTGGCTCATGCTCAATTGAAAAATGCAGTGTTGTGTTGATGTAGTCACTCAAATGGAATGAAAATATGTCCCCTGCATGCCACTTAAAACACTAAAATACAGGCGTAGGCTTCGTGTGGTAGGCCTATATTATATTTATGGACAGTTATGGGCTAGTTTTGATATTTTTACGAACGTTAATAAACTACTTCAGTTTAGTGACTACCATACGATACGTAACGTTGCTCCATAAACGCGTATGTGTCTTGACTTATCAATGGGCTACGGTTTTAAGGGGGCGCGCTTCTTAATTTAGCGTGTAGCATTGTTTTAGCAACCGTTAAACGTTTCTTATATGTAGCCGTAGACCTCACGTGTCTTCGCTGTTAACGACTGAGCCTTATTCTAGCCCTTTAAGTAAAACATGTCGCCTCTCACCTCTACTGCGCACATGGGACTGAGCGCGCGCTTCCCCAGTGGCTCGCTCCCGCACAGGACTACCAATACCACCTTAAAAGCCTACCGCCGAGTGAAACTTTTCCCTTTAACTCCGCGGGTCCACCTTAAGCGCACAGGCAAACGCAGGCAGGCGTACAGCAGCGAGGTTTCCGCTTCTCTGTTGGGCTCGGACCGCGGCTCACGAAAAACATTGTGTGCTATGAACACGGTTGACGCACTGAAGTAAGAAAAAGCAAGTAGAAGGCAAAGGCACCGAGCAACCCAACGATGTCCTACCGCGAGTGGATTTTGGACACTATCGACTCGCTGCGGTCGCGAAAAGCCCGGCCGGATTTGGAGAGGATTTGCCGAATGGTCCGGAGGCGACATGGGTCCGAGCCCGACCGAACCTGTGCAGAACTGGAAAAACTGATAAAAGAGCAAACCGTGCTCAAAGTTAACTACAAGGGCTCCATTTCATACCGAAACGCCGCCAAGGTTCAGCGTAGGAGCAGAAAAAAGGACGATGGAGCGCTATCAACGGCGGTGAGAAGGAGCGTGACGGAGGAAGCCAGTCACTCAGACTTGAGCAACGGGGACAGCGCCGTGGGTCCCGCTGACCAGGATGACGAGGATTTGGAGGTATGTTCGCATGATGCTTGGTTTCATTAACTAGCTACCTACTTGTGTTACGCTAACATCAATGGAGACTAACAGGTGGAGAAAAACTAGTATCGAGTGTGTGTGCTTTGGGGAAACGTGTTTTGTCTGAAAAATGGTGCGTTTGCAAGTGCACTCCACACTGCCGCAGACGGGGAGCGCCGAGGTGGAAGAGAGAAAAGAACCACCGAAGGTGCGTGTACGGGCAGAGTGCCTTTTGGCCGTTTCCCCCGCTTTTACCTGACTTTTAACGGTTTATTTAATCAATATCATTAAGTTGTCACGTACAACTCGTTCACAAAACACGAGCCACCATTATTGGCAGTGGAAAGCGCTTTTCGTGCCCCAAAGTCGGCGTTGGAGCGAAGGGAGGAGGACTCCGTTAGTTGGCGCAACTTAACCCGGAAGTGCAGCGGAAGTGGTTTAAAAGTAAAATACCGGCGATGGCAATGGACAAAGATGAGGTTTATTTTGAAACGCGTACGTGGGAATTTAATCTTGTACAATCCGTGGCTTGTAATCGTGGGAGTGGGTAAAGGAAGAAAAAGTCTGAGACGCCGCGGATGCAGAATAGGGACGCTAGCCGGGACATTGTTGGGGAGTTGGTTGAAGCGTTGAGTTGAACGATTTAGCCGCGTGGCGTAACCAAAACACCTCATGTAGTGTCACAAAACATACGATGAACACACGCAGGCTGTCCATTAGACTTTACGTGGATGCATTGTTGTGCGCAACCTCTAAACAAAGCACGAAAATATGTGCCGACCACATTTTGGATCAGAAATGGGAAGTTAGCGGTGAATTGCGGCTATTTTAAACAACATGTGATTGCCGTCGCAGAAGCGTAAAGTCGAGCCCCTGCTTCCATTGTCGGACGCTGTTAAGCCCGTCACGTCTGACGCTTGGTCTTGGCTGTTGTTGTGGCCTCTTTCGTCCCGTGTAGCAACAGCATCACTTATATGCGGCTTTAAAACATAAGTTAACAGTTTAAAGAGGCCATCCGTCGGTTTGCAAAGTGATAAAACACGTAGGAGCCGGTCAGAGTTGGAAAAAAGCGAGCGACCGCAAAGTGATCGGGCAGCAGCGTTAGCAGCAGGCGGATGCGCGTGTCCGATTTGGGTTAAGCTTAGATCAAATTGAGTGTTCTGTGAAAGGGGCTAGGAAAAGGTACGCTTTGGGCCGGTGTGTGGACTCGGCCTATCCGGACCGACTACATACAGGGGTCAAATGTAGACAATGATAGCGGACACAGCACTCCGCATGTTTTTTTTTTTTTACTGTAAAGCGTGCAAAGTCAAAGTGTCTGTGGGTGGGGGTGGTGTATAGTCACACCAGAGTGAGCCGTGTGGGGTTGACGGTCGAGATAAAGCTTGCTATGATGTGCCACAGCTTGGGAAGCGCTCCGTAAAAGAGAGCTTAGGCACAATGGCGAGGTCTTCTCCGCGGCTCCCCAACTCCATGCGCACTTTGGAGAGAATTTGAGAAAAAAAACACTGAACGCCTCCCATCGTCCCTTTCGCTCGCTCGCCCCATGTCCGTATTATCAATCAAGGAGACGCGCCCTGTACGTCGACGTGGTTTGGAGCGAGAGAAATAGTCGTTTGGGGCTCTTTGTGTCAGCCTGGTTTCGGTTAAAGTTGTGTGAAATGCAGCGCGATGGGTGAAAGCCATACAAGCGGCTCTTTTCGCGGAGCGGGGCGGGCTTTAGTGCGCTCTTGTGCTCTGCTGCTGCTTGCTCCTGGACACGCAGTCGCTCACACGGAGCCGCCGTCGACAAAACATTAACAAATGGAATGAGCGTTTGTGTAAAAACTAGTTCACTGTAAACACATGATCTGAGCTGTACATGGGACCTGGAAGTGCTAAGGTGGGAGGCGACACGGACTGAAGCGGAGTGAATACCGCACCGCGGTGAGGGACGGGCGCATTCAAAGGCAATAATTTACCACCACAGCGGTCAAATTGCGACATCTGTGTGAGCATGTTTTCATGTGACGCTCGGCCGACAGTCAATACAGCCATAAAGGCAATACGGTGAAATGTACACGGATTAATGTGTTAAATAAATATCGTTGATGAAATGTGTTCTCCACCTGCATTGAACTAAACACAATCTACTCTCACAGGGGCGTAACTAGAAGCAGGGCAGTTGTGCAGTCAGTGGGAGGCCCCTTTGATGGCATTTCTTCAGCTGTTAATGCCTCAGATGTCAACTACACTAGAACCGCCCATTGGGCATTTGTATTTATTTACAACAAAAAGCTACAAAGAGATGAAAGTAAAATCTCAAACTTTATATCATTTAATATAAACCTACAGAAGAAAACTAGTGCTCTAGAGGATTAGAAGATTATGATGTAGGCTGTAGTTACATTTGAAAGCATTACATCCAGAAACTGTTTTCCATGATTTAATCCCATATAATAACTTTTGTTCTCACCCGTCTATAACAGTTACAGACTAGTAATCATTAGTCCAATAACATAAACAACATAGACTCACTACAAACCAATAATCTGGATGAGCAAAGATAGTCTAAGATACAATGGTGTGGTTGTTGGTAGCAGGTAAACTGACAATGAACTGGATTTTTATATACGACCATGTCTAGGGTTAACAGATAATGGTGTGAAAAAATATCCAGTGGGAAGTGGTTCTTTGAGCAAAAATGCTATATTGATGTCAGAGATCAGGGACTGCTTTGAGATAATAGAAAATATATAATATATAATAGATAACCACTTAAGTACATCAAGGTGTCCACAACAGGACTGTATTCTGAATGGCTTTTATTTGTAAGCCTGTGAGTTGACCTACATAGAAATGTGCATTGTGTTAAAAGATGCGTAGAATAACCAAACTTTGTATTCAAGTAAGAGTATTGTTACTAGTCATTTTAATGTAAAAAGCAGTGAATTAAATACTTGGGTTAAAAAAGTATTGTTTAAACATAATATGAAATGTACTTTAAGTTTTAATGTCCTTAGACAAAAATATACAATTAGTGTATGCTTTATGTGTGAGACAGTGGGAGGGGTTTGGTAAGAACGTCAGAGGGAGTGCATCATTCAAACTTAGTAGTGCAGCTTTAAGACATAAAAATACCCACATTTCCAGATCTTCTCACTCTTTTACAACATAAAACAATACAATTATCCTTCAAAATGACTCAACTAGAAGCAAAAAGTTCAAACTACCTTTAAAAGTACATTTTATCCCACCTCTGATTGGACTGTATCCTAGTTTAGTAGTATAACCTGCGCTGATTTATTGCTCATATCTAACAGACCTCAATGGCGATGGACACAGACAGTAATGTGGACGAGGAGGGCGCCGATGAGAGCCGGGACGGTCAGGATGGACACTTCTCTGCTGCTTCTGCCACCCCAGTGCACTGCCCCCCTGAGCGGGCCGTGTCTGCTCCCTGCTCCCCCTCTGGCTCCAGGCCTGGCCCGGGTTCTGGCTCGGCTCTAGACCTGGTCACTTTCCAGAATAAGGCCGACGTGGTGAGGCCCAGCTCCTTGCCCCCCTCCAGCCCCCGGGCCCTTGCACACAATGACTGGGTTTATGATGCTGCGATCTGTTCAACCGAGCGACAACACCCGGGAATGGTGCACAAAGACAAAGGTATTCACACAGATGGAGATGTGGGTTACTACAATGGAAATATAGTGTTTTCTTTATTACATAATATGTTTTCAATACAACTGGCGATATGCTGCTTCATAGGGTTTATAGATTTCTGTATGTCCTCCCCTGTTATAATGGGTTCTCTCCAGTTGGCTTCCTCCTCTTTTGGTCACTCTAAATTGCCCATAGTGAAAGTATGTGATTGTGAAGGGTGTCTCACCAACATACAAGCATTCAGTTTAACTACACCTTAACAATAGTATTCTTTTTCAACATAAAGCCATAAGCATTCATATCTCAGGTATGTTCTACAACTGAACACAATGAAAGAAAACACATATACTCTCTGTATGAACTTTGGACAAAATGAGGATGTATTTCTTTAGAGATGCACCCATATGTAAATTCTGGGGCGATACCAATATTACCAGTAGAAATCGATTTTGATACCAATATTACCAGTTGATATCGATTTTGATACTAATATTACCAGTAGAAATCGATTTTGATACTAATATTACCAGTTGAAATCGATTTTGATACTAATATTACCAGTTGAAACCAATTTTGATACTAATATTACCAGTTGAAACCAATTTTGATACTAATATTTTCTAAACATGTTTTGGTAGGCTATGTTTCCTATGTTTTTATAGTAAAGAAAGGTAATAAAGACATCATAATAGAAATAACTGCTTTGAAATGTATTTCATAAACAGGATGATGAAGGGGAACATAGACCATGGATGTATCTAAACCTGATATATAAGCTACGTATACTGTATGTTTAGTGGAGAAGTTTTGGTTTCTAACATCAAGTTATCCTTAACAGGTTAACAATGGCCATCTATAAATCCAATACCGATATCAGTTACCGTGTGAATATTGGCCGATACATGAAGCAATATATCGGTGCATCCCTGTAAATAGAAAATAATGTATTCTTTCATTCTGCAGCGGCCACAAAGCCAGCGATACAGCCCGTTATGAACCTCCCTTGTGCTTTCAAAGGCAGCATGAAGAAAGAAGATGGGATCAGAGCTCACGAAGCTGGTTTGACATCTGACCAATTGGTACCAGACTATGCCGCCCGGCCGGTAAGTCTCCACCAGCCGCTGTAGAGTATGTTTCATTTAGCTTTGATCTCTGCTGGACCCATGTTTTATTTGTGTTGTGCTTCAGCATCAGGATGAGCCCAGAAATGTATCCAATGGAAGACCGCAGACACTGCCTTTGCCCACTGAAAATGGTGAGTTTTTATTTCCATTATTTCCATTATTTACTTTCATCTTTGGGTAGTTTTGTGTGCTTGAAGGTCAAATACACACACATTGTGTTACAGACTGAAGAGCCCAGACATTTGTTATAGATATAAAGTTGACCCATGTTGAACTAGGCATCTTCTAGTTTAGGGGTATTCTTTTGGTCAGACAACTTTCCCATTAGTGCTACTGGGTTCTCAGAGAAATACTGTAGTTTTTAAGATCGCTAAGTGTTATGTGGCAGAGCCCACCTATTATGTATATTATCTAGTCATTGTTTTATATAATGTCAGCAGCTTACACACATAATGACTCACCCGAAGACACAGAAGTTGTACATTTATGCTCTAAACTCTTACCTCGTCAAAATGTCCAAAAATATTCAAATAACAAATCGTTCACCTAGACCAAACGCTATCTAGTCCTCACACATACAACCTCATTGAACATGAAGAGTTAAACCAATGTTAATATTTATCAATGGCACATAGACAGTAGATAGTAGAAAACACTTTGGCACTAAACGTTGCCGATTTTACTTTTAGTTTTCCTACACAATACGGGCCTTATCTCAAGCCAGGTAAATCAGTTTAGTCAAAGTTGGTAGCGATTCTTGGTTGTGTTATTGGGGTTCTCAATATAATCCCTGGTTGTTTTTGCTTCAAAAGCTCATGGAAAACTATCAGTTTGGCGGCTGTGGCATTGCTAAGGAAGTGACATCACACCGACCAAGAGGATATGCTATCTTCACTTAACTTTTTATATCACACAGTGGTAACAAATCCACTAAAGTGATTACAGTTAAACTGAAAAACAACGGCAAATGAAGTAATAGTATAAACATATATTGATTTATGGCAGATAAAACATTTCTGAACCCGTTTGTCAGTTTGGGTTGTTAAGATTCCTAACTACACGTGGTCCCTTTAACTGAATAACACCATACCTAACCTAAAGGAGTCAAGTAATGACAGTGGTAGTAAAGATTGTTTTGGTCTTTACTGTGAAGTTGCCTTAAGGCATGCGTAAGATGTTTTAAATGCTTCTTGGGCCTGTCTTACAAGGCTCCTACCTCTGCTGTCATCCTTGTGTTTTTACAGCAAATGTACTATACACATGCAGGTTGGAGTATCTTCTTACACATTAAAGGCTTCTATAGGATCAGGCGTTTCAAACATTTTCACTTAATAGCAGGATTAAAAATGTCCAAACCAGGTCTAAACCAAGTCAAAAGGCGTAAAGCATGTATAAAACCAGGACTAAACTCACTCTGTTACCTAAAGGGGGCTATACCAGGTCTAAACCAAGTCAAAAGGCG